>CM021107.1:444679619-444763143 GCA_007115665.2 Sequoiadendron giganteum | reverse complement strand
AGGAGTTTAAAGACTCATTTTTAAAGGACGTCAACATCTTCATATAGAAGGGGACTCTAAAACTATCATTGATTTCATTAATAATAATTAGCTCCTAGCTTGGAACATTAGAGACTATATGTGAGGTTAGGTTTCTTTGAAAAAAAAATCAAATGTCAAAATTGACCACATTTATTGAGAGGGTAATATGGTTGCTACTTCCCTAGCGAATGAGGTCCTTCGTATCAACAATTGAACCTATTGAACAACTGTTGATGAGCTGTCAAGTTCAATTACCTTCCTTCTTATAAAATATTATGTAGATTGCCATGCTTAATACCTCTTTCCATTTGGGCATGATGTCCTACATGCTTGATAGATAATTATCAAATATGGGGTTACATGGTAATAAATATGTTATAAAGGTTCAAAGAATATTCTGTTTGGGAGCTTTAAAATCAAATATATGTGGACTAATAATGCTACTAAGTGTAGCCTTAACAACACATGTGAAGGAGTTCAATCTATCATGACCTCCAGTAGTGCTTCATCCAAGACTAATTCGAAGTGTTATTTTATTCTCCCCTTTAAGTTAGTGATAGTTGTTTGGATCATCCGTTCATTTTTAGTGGCACTTTTCATAATCCTTGTATTCAAATAATCCTTTACGATCTCTCTCCACATTTTGAGGTTTTTTGCTGTCATTTGTGTTATCAACTATCTATTTCATGTAGCCATGGGAGGTCAGAGGGTTAATGTTGACCCTTCCTCACGTGTTAAATTGTAGAGAAAAGATATGTGGGATATCTTTACCCAAGGTGAGATTGCTTCGTGTTCCCAAGAAATATAGGGGCATGATGAGGTCCTCACAAACCGGACTTCAAAATCTTGGAATAAGAGATGAGTTTATGTGGGAGGTATAAGGTTCACTACGATTGAAGCTATGATAAGGCAAGCTATGAGGGTGAGTTGTCAAGGTCAAAAGGTTGCAAGGTTGGGCAAAAGTAAGGACATAGAATATATTGACTCTTTCCTTGAAGAGGACAAGGTGGTAATAATGCATCAAACTGGCTACAAAAGAGTTGTTTTGTTATCTCTTTGGAATGAAGTTATCACCTCATAAAATTCTTTATTTTAGAGGGTAGGTTTTCCATTGCGCATGACTACCATTTCCCTCTTTTGGACTATTTAAGGCACCAAAGAATTATGAGTTTTTCCTTCTTTTTGTTATCTTCCTTAAAATAATGCATTAAAAATGGAGCCTTGCCTCCCCCTTCAATAAGGCTTGATACTTAGCTTATATCAATTCAATCTCACTATCACCCTTGTTTTTCTTCCTTTTGGGGTCATTAATGTTGCCCAAACCTCTACTAGTGAACCTATATAATTAAAGAATAATAAAAAAAATAAGGTAAAAAAAAACTTCTCAAACCCCTCAGTATAATGAGGAGGTTAACTTTGATTGTCCCCCAACTCGGTCTTCTTAAATTGCTACCCCCACCACTATTGGGAAGTTATCTAAAGTCAGTACCAATAAGAAGAAGAACCCTAGTTACTCCACCCCTCAACACATTCTTTTTGTCTATGAAAAGGGATAAGACTGATAAGGCAATGTAGCTCCCTTCCAATGTTGAAATTAAGAAAATCAAAATAAAATCCATGGATGCTAATCTAGCTATTGATACCACCTTTTGATACCACCTTTGTCCCTAATATGATGGAAATTGATAATCCTAATAAGGGCAAATATTTGAGGGCTATTGGGGGGGCAGAAAGTCTGCTATACTGGCTAACATGGCTGCTAGGTTAATAAGTAAAGTGGGTTTTCCTGGGAAGGCCCATAAACTCAAAAGGGATGCTTAAAAAACCCTCAAGGCAATGGAGCAAATCAAAATTGATTTTGAGGCTATTCCCTCGCCGAATCTTAACACTTCTAAAGAAGGACAGTTTGATAAGAAATTTGAGAATGACTCCCCCTATGAAAACTCTGATTCTGAGGAGTTCGAAGAGGATGATACCCACCATGAAAATATTGATGAGGATTATGATAATGTTCTCGTTGATTCTCCTATAAAGATGCAAGAGTATAAGGAGGAAGCGAGTGCTGCCGAAGATCATGCCTATGAAGATTGCATAGTGAAATGGAATGGACTTCAAGATAATCTAGCTGAGCTTCACAAGAAGATAAATAAAATGGAGGATGCTATGTGCGGAATGGTGAATATCATTGATGACATGATGAGGCACTTTCAAAAAAAGAAAAATATGTAAGATAATTGCACAGATAAAAACAAAACGAAACAAAAGCAGGCTGATATGCTGAAGGAACAAGGAGTAACTACCCCCAGGAGGAAAAACCAAACACCTTGTGCAAAGACTAGAAGAACGCAATTGTTAATTATGGGGTGTGATCTCTGTTGTTCTTGTGCTGTTTTTAAGCTGTCTCTGGGTTGTTCTCTTTTGTATTAGCTATGTTTCTTGGTATTGCTGGTAGTTCAAAGTTTATCTTGTTAACTCTTAAAGATTGTTACTAAAGGTTTAGGAACTATGCTTTAAGTTAATGCTCCATTTTTTAGGTTCAGGGCTTGCTGGAGGTTTTTTTTTGGTGCTTTCTTCTGACTGTTCTGCTTTGTAAGGGACTGGTACGTTAGTTTTTCCTAGTTTATTAATATAGAAAACAGTGTACATACACAAAAAAACAGTATTCACAAATTATTATACACTGGAATTTGAAACTAAATTATATTGAAAAGTTGAAACAAAGTAATGGCTATATTCTGCCTGCTAATCCAAGGTCAGCACAGTAGTTACCCAACCTTCTCTCTGTCAGTGGTTTTAATTAGAAAATCACCAGTAATCCCCACAAGAACAAACCCCATGCCTGAAATGATGGAAGCGGTTTACATCCCTCAATATAATTTCTCGGCTTGCAATCTTGGAGATGAATTTTATAGCAGTGTGGCAGTCACCACAGACACGTAGATTTTTAGTAACCTGGATGGGTGTCCCAGGGCTTGTGTTTATAAGCCCAAAGGCAATGGCTAACTTCTCACTATGGCTACAGATGACATTCTTCTTCTCTTCATCGTCTACATCATGCAGCACAAAGCTTGTGTCAGCTACATAACCTTGAACTTTCATCTGCTTTTCCAGACTCCCCAAAACTGCATAGATTTTCTCTGATTGTGGATGTGATCTGTCCGCTGCAACAAAAGCATGAACCTTGCTTCTGATCTCAATCCAGCTACATCCTGTACTCTTTTTCATTCCCCTGTCCTTGAGCATTGTTCTCACCTTTGCAACATCACTCCACCTTCCAGCTGCTGCATAGATGTTTGAGAGAATAATATAATTTCCAGCATTATCTGGCTCAAACTTTTGAAGCCATTCTAACACCGATTCCCCTAACTCAATATTGCCATGAACTTGACAGGCAAAAAGTAGCGATCCTAACACACAAGCATCAGGATCAAATGGCATTTTTTTAATCAAATCATATGCTTCAGTCAGATGCCCAGTTCGGCCAAGAAGATTAACTATGCAAGTATAATGTTCGACCCTAGGAGGGATACAATAATCCCCACTCATCAAGTTAAAATACTGCCACCCTGCATCTAGCAAACCCGCATTACTGCAGGCAGACAACACTCCAACAAAGGTAATATGATCAGGCTTCAAGCCTCTAACCTGCTGCAGTTGAGAAAAAAGTGCAAGTGCAGCTTCGCCCTGCCCATGCATTGCATACCCTGCAATTATTGCATTCCATGACACCACATCTCTATTAGACATTCCGTCAAACACCTTGCGTGCAGTCCTTATACTCCCACATTTTGCATACATATCAACTAGAGCATTCCCAACTTTGCCATAGCCCTCAAATCGATTCCTTATAATGTAATCATGGATCTCTCTACCCTGTTTCAGAGCCGCCAAATCCGCTAAAGCTGGAAGAACGATCACAACAGATGCCCGGCTCAATTTCACTTCCGCCTCCTGCATTTGGTAAAAAATCCTCACGGCCTCATTGGCACATCCATTGTGAGCATACCCTGCAATAATTGCATTCCATGAGACTACATCTCGTGTGGACATTTTGTCAAACACATTACGTGCATTGTCAACGCTTCCACATTTGCTATACATATCCACAAGAGCAGCAGCAACATAAACATCAGACTCCAAATTATTCCTAATTACATCAAGATGTATCTCTCTGCCCTTATGCAGATTCAATAAACCAGCACATGCCTTGAGTACAAATGGGTATGTAAAATTATTAGGTTTTATTCCTAGCTCTTGCATTTTATAATACAGTGCAACGGATTCTTTTTCTGGTCCATTCCATGCATATCCTCTTATGATGGCATTCCAAGCTAAAACATTGGGTTTCTGTATTTTGTCAAAGACTAGGCGTGCATTGTCCAGACTTCCACACATGGCATACATTGTGAGTAATTTGACTTGTAGACATACATTTCGGTGAAGCCCACTGAATATAAGCATGTGGGCATGGATTCTCTTGCCTTGTGCAAGTGCTTTCAGTTGGATACAGGTATTTAAGAGCGAAGAATAGGCAGTAAAGTCCAGAGGAATGCATTGATATTCTGCTGCATGTAAAATGTGCAGAGCTTCGTCCAATCGGCCTTCCCTGGATAGTATGGTTATGGCACATGGTTGGTATTTAGATTTCGATTTTGGAATTCGATTGAGAGAGGAGAATGACGGATTCGCAGCAGCGAATTTGAGTCTGTTGATGGTGTTGATATAGGCCATTCATGACTACATCCAATCCATTATAACGATCAAGTTTGCTGTCATTGTTACTCTTCAGATAAATTTGAATTTATTCAGTTGAATATCGAGTGAGAATTTTTCGTTGTGCAAGCGAACTTCACCCCCTAACCATCATAAGTCGCATTCCTTCAAAAAATTCTTAGCGTTTCTGTTGGCTGTTCTGACTGCTGGAACCTATTGTTTAAGGTTCAGGTCATTAATGATGATGTAATATTGGTTATATTTTTGTTGGTATGGATCCATATACTATTTTTGTTGAGTTATTAAAAAATATTTAAAAAAATAGTATCCAGTCATATATTTTTGTTGAGTTCTTCAAAAATATTTTAAAAACACTATGAAGTCATATATTTTTGTTGAGTTCAAAAATATTAAAAAAAAAGTATTGAGTCATATGATTTTTTGTATCTTATATCTAATTATATGATTGATTTTTAATGCATCTTAATATTTAGATGAGAAAATAACTGCAGTCTAGAACTTCACAAATAATTTATAAAAGTTAAAAAAAGAGACCCCTTACTCCCCACAAAGTGATTGGGTTCTATTGGTGATATCAACTAGTCATAATTATTTGTTTTATTCAAACATTTTTTATGAGTTTTCTTAATGTTTCAAAATTATTAACTATTATAATGGTGAAATTTATCCACCCATGCCCTTTTCCCTTATGTTTGGGGTTCACTTGATTAGATTGTCTAGTATTTTCTTATGTGAACTCAACTTATGACATCTCTGCACCTTGATCTCATTATCATTCATCCATAAAGATTTGGTATTGATCCTCAGATCCACCATTAATTACCTTGGATCATATCTATGGGCACAAACTTGATTCGTGTCATTTCTCAAATCATGAATCTAAATCTTGAAATTGTTAAAACTCAAATTCAAATTAAAAATTGTCCACTCTTAGCTCTAATTGTTATGATTTGACCTAACAACAACACACATTTGTGTTGATTTGTGTGTTATGTTGTTGTAATGGTGTGAATTTTCACCCCTTGCAAATTCCACAGTTACGTACTTCCTACAAATTAGATAAATTAAGTTCAATGATGCTATTCCACATCCCTCATTCGTTTCCCATCCACCTGATTGTTGATTTTTGTGTCGGTGGAGGATATTCTATCGAGGATGCTAGTGCAACACGCAAACATCTGCGTGGCGTGCTATTGTCCTAATAGGATTCAAATGTCTATCTTCTTCATTCTTGAATAATTTGATCTTTTGGGCATTCTACTTGATCACTCTCACTTCTACACACTTCATTTCACAACATTTTCACCACCTTTGAAGCTACAAGTTGATACCCTGCTAGTTTTACTCCTCTCGTTGTTGCGACAACGTTGGCATCTACAAGCTTGAAATCTTATTCCCTCTCCCATTTGCCTTGAGTGCACATGGTTAAAGGTGATCTATTGTTCCATTTTCCATTCACTTAGTATCATCGTATTATTCCCATAGCATATTATTGTTTTCATATTGCATAGTACTTCCATTTCAATACTCTCTTTATCATATTTCTCTATCATCGCTATACTGATTGTTCATGGAGGTGGAAACACCAAAGTGGGGGACTGACTGCAGTAGTCCTCTATACACAACCCCAACATTTGTTTTCCACTATGTGTGTAGACATTTCATTCGTGTGGAGCTCGCAAGAGGCTAAACTGATCATAAGTTGGATTTATACTACCCTTGCTCATCATTTCATTCATAATCAATCTATCCTTCAAGTTAAAATATTCTTCTTGTTATTTAGCTATCTAGTTGCTTTCTATTTCTATTATTTAATTAAATTGCATTTATCAGGTCATTAGTAGGTTCTCTTTGAGTTTTGACTATACTTTACGTTCTTTATCCATACAGATGCCAACACCCAACTAAGATGCCAACATGTCGCGCTAGCATCCGTTCCCCGCACTAGAGTCCTCTGATAGTGAGCTACCTAAATTGTAGTTCAGACTCTAGAAATCTGCTCACCTAACTTCTTAAACCTCTCAGGTTGGTAGAAGGAAAGAGGCAGATCAATTCCCCTTCCTTTCCACCCTCTTAAATGTCAAACTTATCTTAAACAACCCCTTAGCTTGAGGTAGATCAGGGCAATTGATTGTTCTAGACACCCTCGTGACCTGGGGTCTTGAGTAGTTGGTCCCCCTCCTATACATTTTAGTGAACATGACGTGAATTATTTTGGTTCAATTTCATAGTGTTGAAGGAATCTTCTCTCATGTTCTAAGTGTGTTGTAGTTGTGTGCGTTGTAGGGTGCCTAGCCTTGCAACCCATCCTACGACCCCTAGTGGCGTAGCTAGAAGAGTCCCTAAACATTGTGAAGTGAAATATAGAATAGGTCATTGTCTAATTGTTAAACCCTTGGGGGCTTCTAAAAAAGTCCTTTTTGGTGTATGTAGAAGATGACTTCTTTCATGCATCTTCCCATCCCGTCTGTGTAGCTTGCGAGTGGGTCTCCTACTATAAACTTTACCTCAAAGGATTTGTCAATGAATGCTAATAGAGAACCCTATCCTTTGTACATTCCCACTCGTATTAACGAGAATATCGTGACTGGCGTTCTTGTTGATCCTACATGTTGGGTTAATGTTATCACAAAAGAGATTATGGTAATAAATTTCTTACATAAGGATGGGTATGATGAGTCTAAAAGCACTATACATATGCATGATGGGCTTTCAGTCCCTTCCATCGGTTCTATCACCTTTTCAGTCCTAGTTGGGTCCAGGATTGTGAATGCCCTTTTTGACATTATCCCAAAGTCTGAATTGTTTAGAGTGTTCAACTAGGTATTCCTTAGCTAGTTTCCATGAATGCAATCCCTTCGATAATCCATAAGCGCTTGAAATTATCCCATGAGGGCTCTGTGCACGACACCATGTATAAACCCTTGGTGTCATGTGGGGCTTATTCATTAGATCACTTCTAGCCTACCCCTATTGGTTTGCTTCCTCCAAGGACAAACCTTTTGTATTTCACTTACGTAAAATACAAGAATGGGGGCATAGCATCGAAAGTGACCTATCCTCCTTCTGCTTATGCTATTTTAGTTAAGGTTTGCATTATAGTGCAACAACAGGATGCCTCTTCCTCTCAAAAGGGGAAGGGGAAGCCTGCTCATGCTCAAGATCCTTCTTCTTCTTCCTCTGTTGTTCCACTTGCTTTTGCCTCCCATCCTACTACAATACCTTCAACTTTCTCCCTTATGAATCTCTTAGGGATTCTGATGGTGCTTGCTTGGCGGAAGCCCAAGCGTCAGGTGTTCGACCTTCCCACCTTACCCACGATGCCTTGACCTATTGTATATGGTAAAGGGAAGGGTCCCCGTGGTGTAGCCTCTAAGTCTTGGCCTCTGCGACCTCCTATTGTTCCTACCCCAAGGGTAGAAAATGGGAAGAGGCCCACTACTAAGGTGTTTGAGTCTACTTGTCCACTGGTTGTTGTCTCTGTTCTTGCATCTCATCCTCCTATTTCTATCCAAGAGTCACTCCCTCCGCTAAAAATGGTTGTGATGGACACTCTGATGGCTGAATAGGAGCCTCTTGCTCCTCCTCAAGCTGCAACCTCTAGCTGTTGGAGCGGAAGAAATCACCTTGCACATGAGCGTAAGCACTAGAGGAAGGCTCTAACTGTTGAGCAGGTTGATTTGCAAAAAGAGGAAGGGGAGTCAATAGCTCTTGTTTCAGTGTCCTCTATTGTGTCCTCCTCTTCCACTCCTACTTTAGTTCTTGTCACCTCAACCTTATTTCCAGCTCCCCCTGTGAGCGTGAATGACCCTCACCCTAAAAGGGTGCAAGTGTTCATGGCTCCCTCGACTGAGCCTCCTCTCTTGATGTCCCTTCCAGACATCTCACCTTTTCCCAAGCTCGTGGATATGTCGAATACCTCGATGATGTCCATTGCAATTTTCTCTGTTTCTTCCTTACCTTTTGCTTCGTCTATGGGGATCTCGTATCCTTTGATGAAGCAAAATATTGAGGATGAACCTACCTCTAATGGGGTTAGAAGAAGGGATCCCCTTCTTTGAAAGCTGTTTCTGCTTTAGCTTACACCATCTTAGTGATGGAGGCAACCCTAGCGTCCCTTGAGTTCATCACTACCCCCAAATCTTTTGGTGAGGTCGACACTAGATCTCAGGAACCTCCTTTTTCACCCACTCAATTGACACATGGTACTCCCATCAAGTAAATGTTCAACTCAGTAGGTGATGTCTCGACTCTGCCAATGATTTTCACAAAATCAATGATGTTTACCTCATAAGAGTTGAGCAAAGAAGACCTCGAGGAGCCCTCTTCCTTGGCTCTTGTTGTAGGAGAGTCAGAGGGTACTCCCCTTTCTATCCTGCCCTTGCAGGCTCATTCACCTTCCCCTTATAATGATCTAGACTAGGAGAACGATGACCTATTGGTTGATGAGTACTAAAAGTACACCTCTTCTTTATCTATAGATTAGATTGTGTGTGTGTTGTGCTTCCCTCGTACTTGTTTTTTGTGTTCTTGGAGGATCATTTCCACCCTCGTACGTGCTTAGATACAAGAGTGTTTTGTGTCGTAAACTTCTTCTATTTGTTACATCATTCTTCTTTTGTTATACCTTGATTTTTGACAATTGGGGATGATGCAAAGTGTTGGGGGCATTTAGGCTTCCCTTCCATGTTGACCCAATTTTTTATTTTTATTTTGTTTTCATGAACTTTATTCACATGGTTTGATATAGTAGGGGATTGATTATAGTTCATATATATATTAATATATTATATCTATCTATCTATATCTATGATCAGTTTAGACTCTTTAATATCATATCCCCTTGTTTCTTAGTTTTCTCGTTTTTGCTTACATTGTCTTTTAATCTTTCTCTCTTCTTTTCTTGCTTCATGATGTTGTGGTGCTTATGTGTTGTCCCTTGCGTGTGTGACAAAATTTCCATGATTAAATCCCATCATATATTACAAGACACAACATCACTTTCTTCTCTCTCCTTAGGATTTCATGTGCCTTAGTGTTCAACACACACCATCCTAAGGAGGGCTATCATATTGCTTCAATTTTCAAAAGGTGTATTCAGTGGCCAACAGATCCCTTGTTGAAAATCCCTTATTTTTCAAAATTGTATTCTCCAACAAGGACCCCTAGAGGAATTTCTCTTTCATCACATATTCATAAAGAAAGAATTTGAAAACTTTTCTTTGAGAAGGGAGTACTTTTTCTGATGAAAAAGTCTAAAAGATTTCCCTTACGAGGGAGTATTCTTCCTTTTAAATTCCTTGATGAAAGAGATATTTTAGAAGGATTCCTTGATGTTAGAATTGTTTGTGTGAAATGTCATTTCCTTTCAAACAAAGCATACTTAAGCAAACCCCTTTACTTTTGAAGGGTTCTTGAGGGATCCCTGTGAAAGCTTCTCCTTCAAATGTTGATTGTCTACGTGACTATCTGCTTGCATGGATTTTTACTATCTAACATGTTTTGTATGTGGATTAAGATGTTGCTTTGTAGCACCAAGGACTTGTGAAGCTGCTTTATACAACCAAGCTTGGAGGACCAAGAACCTTGAGATTTCCTTCTAGGACCAAGCACCTGTAAGGGCCTATCAGACTCTGTAGAGCCTTTCACATTTGGCCTCCCTCAAGGCTGAGCACCTGGGGTGCCTCCTCTATAGGATTGAGCACCTACAAAGCCTTTTGTTAATCTTTAGTAGGTCCATAGACTTGTGGTGCATTTGTTCAACTCTCCTCAAGACTAAGTACCTCTGGAGCCATCTCTCTCTCCTACACCTAAGTTCACCAGATCGTAGTCTGCTTCCTCAATGGTTTAGGTATACATTTATTAGCTTTCACTCTACTTTATCGAGCATCCGCTTTATCGAGCATCCATTGACACGGAGGATTTCTAAAGTGGGGTGAAAATGTAATGACGTGAATTTTCTCCCCTTGTGAATTCCACATTTACATAACTCCTACCTTAGATAAATTAAATCCAATGATGCTATTCCATGTCCCTCATTCACTTCCCATCCACATGACCGCTATTTTTGTGTCGGTGGAGGATATTCTATTAGGGACACTAGCGTGACACACAAATGTCTATGTGGTGCGCTACCGTCCTGACATGATTCCTCCCCTTGGAATCCACATAGGCATTACAACTCTCTATTGGTGATGAAGTGTAATGTTTCTCCACCCTTGACCAATCTTGAACGACTCCTTTGTCTCCAATTTCACCTTCAAATATCTATCTTCTTGATTCTTGAACAACTTCTTAATCTTCTAGGTATTCTACTTGATCACTCTAACTTCTTCACATTTCATTTCACAAAATTTTCACCACCTTTGAAGTTGCAAGTTGATACCCTGCCAGTTTTACTCCTCTCATTATTGTGTCAACATTGGCATCTACAAGCTTGTGAGCTCACACCCTTTGCCATTTTCCTTAAGTGCACATGGTTGAAGGTGATATTGTTCCATTTTTCATTCACTTAGTATCATCATATTATTTTTGTAGCATATTTTTGTTTGCGTAGTGCATAGTACTTCCATTTCAATACTTTCTTCATCATATTTCTTTATCATTGCTATATCAGTTGTTCGTGGAGGTGGAATACCAAAGTGAGGGATTGGCGGCTACAATCCTCTATACACAACCCTAACATTTTTTCCATCATTTTGTGTGTATGAATTTCATTCATGTGGAGCTCGCAGGAGGATGAACTGACTGTAAGCTAGATTTCTACTACCCTTTCTCTCATTTCATTCATAATCAATCTATCATTCAAGTTAAATTATTCTTTTTGTTATTTAGTTATCTAGTTGCTTTCTATTTCTATTATTATATTAAACTACATTTATCAGGTCGTTAGTAGGTTCTCTTTGAGTTTCAATTATACTTTACATTCTTTGGTTGTATGGACACCAATGCCCAACTAAGACACCAGCATGCTACACCATCGTCCATTCCCGCCACTGGATTCCTCTGACAATGAGCTGCCTAAATTGCAACCTAGACTCTAGAAATCCACTCACTTGACTTCCCGAATCTCTTGGGCTGGCAAAAGGAAAGAGGAAAATAAATTTCCCTTCCTTTTCACCCTCTTAAACACCAAACTTATCTTAAACAATCCCTTAGCTTGAGGTAGATCAATGCAGCTGATTGTTCTAGACCCTCCCATGACCTGGGGTCCTAACAGTCGGTACACCTCTTCTATAGTTACATTCAAGGAAATTCATTCATTCATTTTGGAACTGTCTAGGAATTTTGGAAAATGAAAATAATGCCCAAGTTAAAGAGCTTTAAAAAGAGGAATCCATTCTATTTTATCTACATGTGAAATCATCCTAGACACACTACACTTTTTCTTATTATCCTCAATTGTTGTTCATTCATTTAGTTTAGGTTCTTGCACTAAGTCATATTTGCTCTCATAGAGATCAATTTTGTAGGTGTGGATCTAAATTAAAGTGAAACATAGTTAACTTGCATATCATAAGAATGTAAGCAAGCCTTCGAATAATTGTAGCATTCCTCCACCTTCAAAATCTAGCTAAATATCACATTTAAATACTTTTAACTTTTCATATTTAATTAAATATTTATTGTTTTTAGAGTTCCAACTCATTTATTGAGGTTAAATGTTTTGATTAAAATGGGGAAAAGTAGGTTTTAAAGGGATCCCAAAACCCTTTACAACAAAAGACACAAAATGTTGCCCAAAAGGATAATTAGAAGAACCACCAACAACAACCCAACATCCAAAAAATGCCACAAGGTGGGTGCTAATAAAAAATAAAACAAGAGGCTGCCATCAACACCCAACAACCATAAAACAACAAAATAACGTAACAAACACCTACACCTAGCAAGAAATAGAAAGTAACAAAGAAAAAGACTAATTCAGGCCACTAAGAGTATTGGCCACCTCCATTTGTTGGTTCCTATGCTTTTCAACCATATCCAGCAGTTCCTTCTTCTCAGCATCAAATGTTTTCTTCCACTTAGCCGATCCTCTAACCACAGGTTCTTTATCATCATCCATAGAATTTTTCTTAACTTTTCCCTTTTTTGCACATTCTTTCTCCATAAGCTCAGAGAAGTAAACCTGATCTTCTTTGAGTTCACAATTTTTTTTGAAAAGGACTTCCAAAGAGTTTGCGCTATTTTTTACAAAAATATGACATGCCTGTAGAATTTTTTTGATATCCACATTTGTTCTTGACTGGCTTCCAAAGCAAACAATATTTCCTCACAAAGAGACTTAAAGTCATGATAGGACCCTTCAAGGTCCACCATTCTATCAATAAGAATGTCCGACACCACACCTTTTGGAACATTCTTAAGATTTTCCTTTAAACCTCTAATTTTAATGTTAATCTTATTGAATTCGTGCAAAGACCATTTTGCTAACTTAAAGGTACCCGTAGCCCCAACTCTGGCCATATCTAACAAATTAAACATGGAGGTAGCATCATCATCAAGATAAGAAAGTCCTCAGAAAGAGGATCCACCTTCAAAGGCTCCTGTTTGGCTTCTTTTTTTTCCGCATCCTCCTCCTCTCGACTCCTATTCATCTTTTCCTCCTCCTCCTCAGGCAAGTCTTGTGAAGGAGAATCCACAATGGTGACCATCTTCTTACCAACATTCTTGTCCTCACCAACCTCATTGGGGTGCTTAGTCATAAAATCTAAGACCTTGCTCCTTAGATTAGAAATTCACATCAAAAGCCTCCTCGGTTTGTCAACCACACCCACCTCTTTGTCTTGTGTCCCCACCTCACCGCTAGCACCAACAACATCTTTACCAACAACCACCTCCATAGACATTGGAGAGGGATCAGATTTGACCCCACATCTATGTCATCACTCCCAGAAAGGGCAAGCCTTTTCGATGGCCTATTACTCTTAGCACCACCCACCTTCCTTTTCTTCGAAGACGTAGCCATAACCATAGGAGAAATATCCTCCTCATCATCATTCCATTCCTCCTCCTCCTCCGAAGAGGAATCCGCCCCCGATGACCTAGACTCATCAGTTAAAGTCTTTTCCTTACCCTTGATGGCAGGAGCAGGGAGAAGAGTCTTTACATGTTCCATAATCAGTAAAATAAGCCCTTCATGGATGATGGGGGCCTTTCTATTTTTAAGGTGTGCATACACCGAAACCTCCAAAGAAGATAACAAAAAGAAAGGAAAATAAATGAATAGATCATGTTTGGAATGATCGAGGAGAGTAAAATGATGACCAAGAATGGCCTTAAATCTCCCTTCCAAGGTCACATAACGCATCAACACCTCAACAACACTCGCCCAAATCTTCTTCAGGGAAGTTCTCTCATAACCCCAACTCTCCAATTTGATTAAATGTTTCCTCTCATCTTTAAAAAATTGAGTCATCGCCTCTTCATTGCTCTTTTTATCCTGGAAGAATTTCCTACCAATTATCGAAAACCCAGTAACCATGGTGACCAAATCCTCATTCACCTCCACTTCCAGACCTTTAAACCTAAGCTTCTGATTGTGCCAGAAAGAGATAAATTGCGTCGAGGCATTAGGGTCATGCCTATGCAATCTCTCCAAGAATGGAGTAAAATTACCATGGTGCAAGATATTCAAGAGTTTCTCCTTATGCCGAATGTCCCCACAAGAATGTGGCTCGATTCAGGTCCTTTCACCACCCATGTCAACCAACACATGAATCACATAAGCCTTATGAAAAGCACACAACTGAAGGCCAAACAACAACAAGACACCCACAAAGTGTGCAAAACAGAGGAAAGTACCATAGCATAAATATCAAAACACCTCAGCCCACACCATCATTCCTCAATAAACTCCTGGCTTCCTTGAGAAGGATTGCTCCCTCCTCCCATGAACAAAATTCATCTGAAATTTCAGCCTCGTTGGCAAAAAACTCCACCAACGAGTTACCTTCTCGATAAACGTGAGAGACACGAGTTTCATCACAAGATTGAAGCATCATTATTGTATCCCTAATGAGTTGATCGACACTCTAGCTCAGAGAATGAGTGCCACATAGATAGTTAATAATGTTCATAGAATCTCCTTCCACCCATAATGTTGAGAAAATTGCTTTAGTTATTTAATTATCTTAGTAGATATTCATGTAAGGTGTGCATTTTCCATTGACCCAACTTTCTCACAACCTAGATTTGTCTTAGGGTTTAACCTTCCCTTATACTTATAGAGACATGTCTATTTTTTTAGTGTATACCTTTCATTTAGAATTTGATTAGGGTTTCGGTTCCCTTATGCCTTATTTGTGATACAAGAGCCTCTAGGGTGTAAGGGCATATTGTATCACCCAAATAAAATATGTTATTTTAATTTTGTTTGATTTGGCTAATACCCATGAAGCTCATTTCCTTTTAAAAACCCTGAAGAGTAATTTAGAACTTTCAAATTTTCTAAAAGGGCTAAATTTAATAGGGCCTCTATTTTTAGTAAGTTTGCATATGAGCACCTAGGGACTTGAAAATTTCCCCAAAGCTTCGTAATTGAATTTTATACATTGTAGGTGAGTTTCGATTCAATATCAAGTTTGTGTAAGAATAAATTCAATATTTTATTTTTAAAATTCCTTGAAATTATTTAAAATTGAGTTTTGAGGCTTCAATAACATAAAGTTCTTACAACATTATAGTTAAAAAATAGGCTCAAATGAGTGCTCGAATCAAAAGTTATGGCTCTTGAAAGTTGGGATATTTTTGGGCATAAGTTACAAATTTTTAAATTTTTCTTGAAGGTGTCAAAAGACTATTTATGATCATGTTCCAAGAATATACAAGTAGTGGAATGATGATGGGAAGGTGGTAAACCGTGAGGAAGGTGGGAGAGTAGGTTTGAAGGTAGATATAATTCTTATTGAAAAATCAAATCAATTTGTAAAATGCATGTAGAGGCATGAATTATTGTTATTATTTTAATTTGTACAATAATTAATTGAGAATCTAGATTAATTTGTAGTCATTTTATCTCTAATTTTAACCCTAACTCTAACCTTATGCCCAAACCTAACTCTAATTATAACTCTAACCCAAACAATAACCCTAACTTTATATCTAATCCTAACCCTAACCTTAACCCTAGATCTATACCCAATCCTAACTCTAACTCTAACCCAAACCCTAAACCTAACCCTAACTCTATCCACAACCCTAACTCTAACCCTAATCTTGACCCTAACACTAACCATAACCATAAACCTAATCCTAAACCTAATCCTAACCCTAAGCATATCCCCAAACCTAATACTAATTGTAATCCTAACGCTAACACTAACCCTAACCCTAACCCTAACCCTAACTCTAACCCTAACCCTAATCCTAATTTATTTAATGTGTTACATGTTGAATCATGAAAGCAACTAGCATATATATGTTTAATAATATATATAAAATACGTTGCAAGATAACCTTCTCAAGGTGCCTATTGCACTTTTATGTGAGGAATTGATTAAGAGAATAGATGCCTTGAAAATGATATATATATATATGCTAGTTATTAGAAAGTGAATTTTTTTAGAAGGTCATGCTAATTATTTTTCCACTTTAAGGGGCATTTGATATTTCAAGTGATGTCATTTTTAAATTTTTGGTGATTAAATTTAAAAAGAAAAAGAATTTACAAATTTAAGATAATCACAACATTTAATATTCAAGGTACCTTCAGTTCACATTTATAAGTCAAGTCGTCATGATTAAAATATTCTACCCAACACCTAACATAGTTTTAACAATAGTATATATGGCTTCATCCCTATAAAGCATCATAGATGATATGAACAAATTATGATTGTTTTTATTTTCATTTCTCTTTATTACTCATTCATCACTATCATAAGATGTAAATCATGACTAAAATATTCAATTCTAATTTATTTCTAAGACTATTTTATTGATAGGATGAATCCTTTTCATATGCTACCTATACATGCCACATACCTCTCTACTCTCACATGTCTAAACATCGCTTTCATGTATTAATGGGTATATTCAAGGATGAGCTTCTTCCAACTGACAGGTATAGTAGAACCCGAGAAAGTATATTGAGAGGTTTGGTAGATTAGTTTGGTTATATATAGAAAAGGAAACTCATTGGAATAATAAGGAACTAATCTATCTTCTCTTAATAACAAAACTCATTGGGTGTTTTTTTATTATATTATCTCCTTGAAGTATTATAGATGAAACCAAACTCAAACATGTGTAATATTTGTAATCATGTCCACATTATACACCAAAGGAATATTATGTTTACAAATTAATGTGAGAAATAAATAATAAGTACAAAGATAATAAAGTGTTTGTTTTATGTGGTTTGCAATTAATACAAGATTTTTTGATAAGAAATCAATATTTTGCAAGATCAAATACAAGAATAGACCCACGACACCTTAGTAGAGAAGAAATATGATATCATCATTAATGTTCCTTCTTCAAGTAGTTCAACTCAAAAGATAGGTAAATGAAAAAAAATCCTTGAATAAAAATGTTAAGCCCCCTCCTAAATGTCACAAAATATTGTTTTGAAGAAGAAAGATGGTGATGCCCCTTCTTCAAGTTGTACAACTCAAAAGGAAGGAAAAGACAAATTCATTAAAGAAAAGTGAATTGAGCTCCATCCTATGTCACATAATTATGTTATGCCTAAATGAAAAGTTGTGTTGCCAAATCCTATTGAGGATACAATACCTATTAGTTCTCCCATTATTGAACCTCTACCTAATGTGTATGTCTAGGAAACAATAAAACACAAAGACATTATGTTGGTCTAGGGTATAGGTTTTGTGGATGGGGTAAACCCACAAAATTCGTTTACAATTCTAGTGAGGAAGGAAAATTGCAAAAATGCTCCTATGATTTTATTTTTTTGCTTTTTAGGGGTTCACACGAACTGGGGTGTTCAAATGGACCTAAAAGGGGTTTGAATGGACCCTGGTTCGAGTGAACCATATTAATTTCTTTTTTCATTTTTTAATGACGAAGACAATGGAAAATTGAATACAAGAGGGGGTTTTCTCAAACCTAGGTTCATTCGAACCCCCCTTTTTCCCCCTACTCCCCCTCTGGCACCAAATTTCTGAAAAATTTTTCCCTTCAAAGCTCGAGTTGAGGATGAAAATGGAGGAGACTTCACATACCCAACTGGATGATGGTAGTCCTCAGAATGAGCTATCCATCGAATATAATTTTAATATGTTCTGGTTTTATTATGTATTTGTTTTTTTAGTTTGATTAAACATAGGGTTTTCACCGAAAATCAAGCTCTTTGTTTTGCACATTTGGAAAAATAGTAGATTATCAAATTAAAATTCTAAAAAATATGTTCAGGCTAGGTATTGATGTCCTTGATCCAGTAAAAATAAATTGAATTTCGATAGATACAAAGAAATTTATGTTGTATACGATTCACCTATGTCTAAATTGTAATTAGTTTGACTTCAAAACTTGATTAAAGAAAAAATATTCAATAAAATACTATGAAACCAAATGAATTGGTTAGATATCATAGTTACAAATCTAAATTAGAAAAAAGTAGAATTTTATCCTTCATAGAAAAAAAGTTATGTTGTATATGGTGAGCATCACTCCTTAAAAATAGTTTTTACTGATAAAAACTATTTTTTGAAGGAGATGGAAAAAGAAGTGCAATCTGATTCCAAAAGTTTTAAAAAAATATATATTTAGAATCTATAGAAAATATGTCACAAATCACTAGTTTGCATTATCTTCAATTTCCTCACGGTTTAGCCATTATAGGTGCCCAAAAGTGAAGATTTAGTTAGAAAAAATCAGTTCGGTGTCTAGCCAAAAATTATAAACCAGTATTGTAGGATCACCCGATGTTTATGTATCAAAATATTAAAAACCTATCAAATTTTTGTTTGGAAGTATTAAAAATAATATTCAAGTTTAGTCTTCACCTATTGATCAACCCTGTGAAATTGACAAATGGTCATGCCAATAAAAAATAGATTTAAATAAAATCGATCAAGTACAAACATGTTGTCATTGTGGATGTTAATGTCATACCTTTGGTGATTGGTTTGATCTAAATCCTTGTCTATCACATGGTCAACACATACAATCTACTAAATAATGTTTTTGAAAAGTTAAGCAGCATTTACAGGGCACTGTACCCTTCACAATGAGCCACAAGGGCCAAAAAAGAACAAGACTAAACAACAGACATTAAAGGAAAAAACACAAAAACAACCCAAAGACAACACAACAATCGCAGAGAAATAACTGACAGATAGGCACTGGGAGCAGCAAACTGGCGTCATCCCAGTTTTTAATTAGGAGGTCCACCGCCTCATCACCCACCCATTCTTTGTTTTCCTGGCTATTGTTCGCCTCCAACTCCTCCTTTATAGCATTAGACAGGGTGCTCGTAACAAAGTGACCCAACTTCATGGTGAAGCGGGTTAACCCCCGAAACCTTTTGTCAAGAGTGTCCATTCTCTTCACCACATCGCACGATTCCACCCCAACATCCATAGCTCCTCGAACCTCACCAGACTCATCCACCAGGGGATGAAGAGAGTGAGAGGCAGAGCCATCAATGGGAAGCTTGCTATCCATCGGAGTAAACTGGGGCCTCTCCACAATATCTTCCTCTACATCTTCAGACTCTTCTTCCTTGTTACCTTTGTTGTTAGACTGCTCCTCGTTAGAGTCCTCAATAATAAGCCTCTTCTTGCTGTTCTTGGCCAGCCTCCCAGATCTCCTCCTAGAATTTTCCCCTCCTGTCATCTCTGTGTTCCCTACAACCGTATCCCCTTTGGAGTCTTTCCTAACAACATTCTTGCCCATGCCATCCTTAGCAGTCGGAGCCAACGTGCATTTCTCCTTACCTTTTTTGGTTGGAGTGGCCTTGAAGTCTGAGTCAGTCTGAGTGGCTTTTAGCTCACAGAGCCCTTCCGCCACGCTGGCATGAGCCTTGCCCAGCCCACCCTTAAGTTTTTTGGTGGAAAATTTGGCTTTAGGATTCCCCACATAATCCAAGTTGGACTTTTGAGGAGGGCTCTTGGATTCAGTCGGGGAAATATGCACAGTTGAAAGGGGTTCAATATTCTCGATGCGGACATCGATGATGGCTTTAGGCAGACAAAGAGCAAGATGAAAGTGATACAGTCTAAGGATAAGCCCCTGATGGAGCGAGAGCGATGGGATATCATAGGGGTTACGACTGGCCAATCCTTTGCACTTGTCAATAGAGCTTTCAAGGTCCATTAAAAGGAAAAATGGGAAACTGAGAAACATCTTATGTCGAAGGTGATTTAATAGAGGGAAATGATAAAAGAAACATGTTTTAAATCTACCTTCCAAAGTAACATACTTCATCAACGCCATGCACACCTGGTCCTAGGGCTTAGGGAGCGCGTCTCTCTCAAACCCCGCCTAATTCCGCACCGGGGTCTCCTCGCCTCTGAAAAAGGCTTTAAGGCTTTCATGGTCCGATTTTTTTGTGTGTTTAGGGTATTTTTTCCTAGAACACAACAAACCCGTAGCCTGCGCTATAACATCTTCACTGATTTCAAACAAAATACCACCAATGGAGACCCTTCTATCCTTCCACAAACTGGCAAACTGACCCGATAGGATAGGATCATGGCCGACCAAGCACTCCATGAGCGCATAAATTCCTCCCTCAACACAAATGTGCTAGACCAAAGGGTTGTTCCGAAACTCCTCGCAATTGTCAGGTTTAGTCTGAACCCGCTCACCACCCATGCTATCAACCTGCACAGAACACTCACGAAATTATAAAAAATACCAATTGTAGTAGCCGCGAACAATAATCACAATGTGATAGTTAAGGCAAAGAATACAACAAAGGATAATAAATCCCACATACAGATCGCACATGCTGAGAGGAAAATCACCACAGGGTGATATGACACAAAATTTAATGAATTTATGATTACGACCAAGAAGGCAAGAGTTAGCGGATGTGTAGGGAATGCACGAAAACCCATGCGGAAAGGCCAAAAAACTAAAATTAGCAACCCTCTGAAAGAAGCCAAAGGGATCCCTAGCTAAACTAGCTGGCTCGAAACTCCTAGAAGGAGGCCAATTCTCATCATAAATAGTCGAATCATTATAAATATAATCACACCTCCAGATGCAATGAGGAGATAATACAAGAAATCCAACAATTCCCAAGAGAATAGATCACACAGTATGGTTCCACAGATATAACGAAGTCACATCCTTCCACTTATTCCGCATCAAGCCGCCAAAATTATACTTGCAACCATATTTTAAATCCCCACCCCGTCACCTCATCGAAACCTTAGAACCCGACCCCTTCCACCATGTCGAAAGTACAGACACGTGGATCCTCCTTTCCATGCCCCACACACGTAGATCTTTACCAGGAAACCTCCACCTGTACTCCATACCAATGTTGACACTCATCCACCAGATCACCATAAAAATCCAGTGGGCCCCCCAATCAGCTCCTGTCATCCAAAGATTAAAAATCATTGCAAACCATGGTAGCCTTGTTGCCACGCTATTAAAGCTTGGATATTTGGCGGGAATCTTTCCTTTTTTCTCCAACATCTACTAAATAATGTTATGCCAAAGATCAACCTACAAAATCAATGAGGAATTTGTATTTTGGGTGGATAGACCATTCTAATGAAAAACTAAGGCTTTCCTTTTATCAAAATCCTATAATAGAGTTCAATCCACTATTTTCTTGATGATAACTTGTTTACTCCTAGTATGACTATTGTTAATTTAGTTGATAATGAGCTACATATTACAAATATTATTAAGATTGTATAATCATGATTTGGATGTTGTTGTCAATCTAGATTATGAGCTTAACATTACAAATATTGAGCAACAACCTACAAAAAAAAAGAGTTGAATCAATTCAAGATAATTATGCACTCAATAATTATGGTGTTAATAGGAGCATTGAACTTTTGTACCTAATTTTCCATTTTAATTTATATATTGATAATAAACTAAGACCACTAGATGTGCAACCAAATACAAATTATTTGAGGCTATGGATATTTCCTCTTGTTGATTATATTTTTACACTTGAGTTGTCAATTGATAACCCAAAAGGGTATTTTACAAACTCTTCTTATTGAGTTGAAAATCTAAAAGGGAAAATTAATGGAAACTTGTCATGAAAACCCAAGAGCGTGTCAGTGAGTTGTGCATCTCTTCACAATTTGATATACTTTGTTCTCTTTCTAGGGGGCTTTGCAACAACTCTCTACTTTCATCTTAAAGTGGGGGACATGGGATTCAAATTATGAGTTCTCTGAGCATGGTACTTGGAGTGACATCAAGATCCAAATTTTGACTTCTTCAAGGATGTACTTGAATACTTCTCATTTTTTTCACTGCAATTATTGCAACATTTTTCCATTTATCATTACAACATCTTAGTAAGTAATGTTCAACTCAACACTTGAACATTTGAGATTGCACAATTCATTTTAATTTTTGATTTCTATGCATGGAGTAGGATCAGATCATATGCCTTCATTTTCAATGCAATTTTTCTTCTATAAGATAATTTTTTATGTGTTGACATTGTAGATGACAAGTGGTTTACATTTTTAACTTTGACAAAAATTTAGGTCATTTAGTGTATGCTTTAGCACACTTTTGTGTTACTCATGACCACAATCAAATAAGGTTATCCAATTTTCATGTTAGATGCTGTAGTTGACAAAATTTTGGACTACTCAAGGGTGTAATTAGCATGGGTTGTCTAGTTTTTCACTCTTAGAAGTGGATGAAGATAGAAGTTGAACAACCTTCTTCTATAAAAAACATCACTTAGAATAGAAAATGGTAGTGAAAATTTTCACAATAAATGGGTGAAGTATTCTCTCAAAATGATAGACAACATTATGAACAACTAACTTGGTTTAAAAAAACAAACTTAATATATTTGTTTTTTAAAAATTGCAAAAAAAAGCAAGCTATCACTTAAACAAAACCTTTAGTATGACATTGAAGCTTCATATGAAACAAATGAAAGGCCATAAAAAAGTGGTCTCGTGTGCAACACAAACAAAAGTTTTACTTCTACCCCTATAGATTAAAAGGGGATGTAACAGTAATGTACATCATCCTAGATGTGGTAGGATAATATTTTGTATAGTATTTCCTAGTTATACTTGAAGTTGAATAGTCGACTAAAAGATAAACTTAATATTAATTTTTTTATATTATTAAATATGCATTTTGATTAAATGAAATCTTTCATTGTTTTTCTAATTTTCTAAGTCATGTTTATTTTAATATTTTCTTGCATTAAATTTATAGGCCTAAATACATTTTGATTAAATTTAATCTTTCATTGAATGTTTTTCTAATTTTCTAAATCATGTTTATTTTAATATTTTCTTGCATTAAATTTATAGGCCTAAATACATTTTGATTAAATTTAATCTTTCATTACTATTTTTTTAAGTCATGTTTATTTTAATATTTTTTTGCATTAAATTTATGGGCCTAAATACATTTTGATTATATTTAATCTTTCATTGAATGTTTTTCTAATTTTCTAAGTCATGTTTATTTTAATATTTTCTTGCATTAAATTTATAGGCCTAAATACATTTTGATTAAATTTAATCTTTCATTGAATGTTTTTCTAATTTTCTAAGTCATGTTTATTTTAATATTTTTTTGCATTAAATTTATAGACCTAAATACATTTTGATTAAATTTAATCTTTCATTGAATGTTTTTCTAATTTTCTAAGTCATGTTTATTTTAATACAGGGTGCTCCAGCAAGGGTATGTACTTCAAAATGGGGCCAGGGGCGCCCCAAGTGCAAATTGTGTTTGGGACTCATTTTTATTATAATTTTTGTAAATTTTTTGTTTTAAATTTGTGAAAATATACAAGTTTTATATTCAGATGATGTACTACACTTGTATGTAACATTTATTGCAATTGTGTATTTATTTTAATTCAAGTGATATGAAATGTTGCATGTTCAAGACTTTTTTAACATTTTCACAGTTAACTTATGAATAAATCATAATTTGTGATGATAACTGAATTTATATTTTCACTCTCCACTTTTCTGTTTACTCATAAATATATCACAATTTAAAACAACAATTGAATTTATATTTACATATGTTTAAAAATTAAATCTACGTTGTAATTTTAGCTTTGTTAGACATTCAACCTGGCAGGAGAGGGACTAAAAGAAAAAGAAGGTAATAAAGCTAGAAAATCAGTCAATAGAAAGTAACTGCGAACAACAGAACATCACGGTTAGTCATTTGTTACCGACAAATTGGAAAGAAATAAGGAATAAATCTCCCTTTGAAGTTGCAGTGGGGCCCACCGCCACGTTTGAAAGTTAGACTCACCTATTTGAAGAGGTATCAGATTTGTCATAAGAGGAAAATTTTCCAAAATATTTAATGAGTAATTGGAAGGAGTTTCTTGTTTGTCATCCAAGAGGCCATGATCTCAGGATTTGTGAGTTGTTTGGCTGCATATATTCAGATTTTTTTAACCCTCCTTGGATGTACTTACTTACTTTATCCATGCTTCTATAAGCTTTAGTCCATTGATGGAGATCTAAGAGTACTCATTCACATAGTTTATATATGTAATTATTAATGTTATGTATTTTCACATTTATCATGATAAAATTCATATTATTTGCGGTTTGATTTATCTTATTATATATCAAAATGTTAGTGAAGCACAGATGCTGGAGTCCCACATTTTATCATTCATGACCAGTTGATTTACCCTTAGTAAATGGTTATTAGCATTGAAGGAGACCTCAATCTATTTCGTAGGTTATCAAAATATGTATTAGTTTTTTACTCGTATTGTCTTCTCTCTCAAGGTTAAGAAAGTGTAACAATTGGTCTCTTGTTTACTATTAATTTTATTGTTTACAAGCATTAATTTAATTGATCCAAACACCTTTCATCTATTATTTTAATTTACCAAAAAATTTCCATCTAGATTAGAAGTGTCATCTTCATAGGTTTTCCATCCATCATCATGGCAAGAACTCCACATCACCACTTGAGTACTCACACTAGAATGTGGTAAGCTCCCTATGTCAGGGTCATCCCTAGATCCAAACCTAATTCTTGAGGGCTCATTTGTGATGACCTTGCCTAGATGTATCCCTTTTGAAAATCAAAGACTCCATAGCTCATACTCTAATTTGATAGAGATAATTCACTCTCTCCTCTTATATGAGATCTCTAGTCTCACTTTTAAACCACATGTATTCATCAAGAGCTTATTCTTTCAATTTCATCCAATTACAAAATAATGATATCAAACACAATCCAATCAAGTGTTGCTTCCATGTCAATCATTAGTGCATAGAAACATACAAAACCACATAAGAGCCATATCATCCCAACATCCTTTGTTCACACAATCATTGAATCAGATAAACACCATTTATACACATGATGACTAGCTTATACCCACACCATATAAGTAAAGCATAATGTCTACCTTAGGCATCCAACACATATACACAATGCGAATAACTTAACAACCTCACAAGTACATGTAGTGATTACTTAGAAAAAAGAAGCAGTTGCACCTTATTACAAGCATCATTTTCTTCTCCTAGCTCACCATCCCATAATCTTGTCAATACATTCCATGATTAAAAATAAATTCATTACATCCCATGTTATACTATGGGCCTCATCTTTTTTTCCTAATCCACCACCACTTATAATGACAAGCAAGCATCCCCTACTACTTGTTGTCATCACTAGCAAAGACATAGGTGTAATAACATGTATAATACCTAAGACCATTTTTACACAAGTATACCAAGATTAACTCATAAGTCATATATACATATAATAAATAACTTGCAATGGGAGTGAATGCAACACCACTACATGTATTTTCTATTACCTAGTTCACTAACACATCCTCTTTTAATGCATCCTAGCCAAAAAATAATTCCAATGCATCCCATGCCACACCATGGGTCCCATATTTTTCCTTGGTTCTCTACACAAGCTATAATGATGGGTTCAAGAATCCCATACTTCTTGTGATCATCATCTAATAAGGTGTAATCATAGACAATAATAAGATTTACAAGCTCCTTAATTATCTAAGTCATCATACCACCACATAGGTTACATAATCAAGATTTCTTATACTCTTAATACAAACTCAAGGCTAGTGCCTATATTATTAGTCACCTAAGACCAAATTAGCAATCAAAACCATGAAAACATACCTTAGATGGAAATATCATATGAGACACATATTTCTTCTAATGCACCAATGCCAATATTGAATTCTTGAGATGGATAGATCTTAGAATCCATTGCCTACATGTTACTATTGAAAACCCATCTAAACCTTATAAAATTTGGCAGCTCCTAGCATCTATCACTTGCATGCTATTGGTGAAAGTTAGTTAACCCTATGATATAATAACATACTTATATTGGAAAAGAACACTCCCTAACTTCTTTCATGTTGGAGAAATGATAAGCTTATCTACAAGTAGGTCATAGGTTTTATAATTTCGGTGATCACCTCAAGATGAGTGGGGAAGCTACATGAAGGGAGTAATTATCCTCTACCTATGCCCTCGTAGACTCCATGAATTAACTATAGTTGTGACACTAGAAGAAGTCAACTCTTGTATTAATCTTAGTTTAGCATTGTGACATTAGAAATTACCAAGATGTTGATCTAAAACATACTATTTGAAGGATTTATGGCCTTGGTTAATTAATCGAGTTACATTACACTAGAGGGATCCATTAATCTATTCAAATTTTGTATAGTTATGGGGGTCAATTTATCAACACATAAGTAATACATTGAATCCACATGAGTTGCCCTCTATCCATAAACTTATACATAAACCAATAAAAAATAATAAGGAATCAAAGTCTATTCACTTCATTCAAGGTTTATTTAGAAATCCATTAGTTATTAGACAAATATTTTACCCATAGTATCACTATTTATTGGTTCTAAGTACGTACCTTGCTTGGGGCAGCAAGTAGGTTGAAGCTTGAAGATGAGAACACTCTGAAAATAAGTCATTAGGTTGTTGAAAATGGCCAAAAGCAATCTCAAAAGCTTAGATTCTATCATATTATTCTATAGGCATCAAACTCCAATCACTGAAGCAAACTTGATCAAATATGAAAATCTTCTTGAAAACCTATAAATTCAAATGTATTTTTACAAAATATAATTTTGTACTATTATTCTTCTCCTTGATTTTGAAATAATAATTCATGTTTATATAGTGAAACTTAGGATAAATTAAAGTTTGAGTTGATATGTTTAAATTTGAATTTTTGGGATTAAATTACTGTCAAGGCCCAAATTTGAAATTGCATCTCCAAAATTAGAGATGATCAAACATGGGAAATAAAATTTATTGGGAAAAAAATTCAGCTAGTATATGGAACCTTGCACCCTAGGCTGGCTTCCTCGAACTCAAAAAAGGCTTGACATATGTGTTTAGGGTTTACTAAAATTAGGAGTTTTTCATGGCTAGGGCACTTGTTAGAGATAATTTGATGATGTTTAATTGATAATATGTCTTCTAGGGTAGTATAGACACATTCTCCTAGGTTGATTAGGTCTAGGATATTTCTAAATAAATTGATGAAAAATGTTGCTCAAGTTGGATCTAAATTACTCAAGGTCAAACTTTGTTAACAACATGACCCAATTATCTAAGCATCCTGGCAATTCATTTTTTGAAAAAAGATGTTTTAAAGGATCAAAATTTGTAATGACATGGACTTTGGTATTTAATAAGTAATGTCTCAACTTATTTGTAGCAAACACAAGAGCCACACATTATTTTTCTATACTGTGCATTGAGTCTCATAATTAATTAATGTATGACTAATTTAGTAAACGAGATGTTCTTTACCATTCTCATCCTCTTGCACCAATAATGCAAAAAGGGCATTAGATGAAGCAAAAATATAAAGAATAAAAGGTCATCCTAGTGTGGCTGGTTGTAAAATTGGGGGATTAGCTAGATATTATTTTAATTTCTCAAAAGCCCTTTGACAATCTTCATTCCATTTAAATTGTGACTCTTTCTTGACTAATTGAGTAAAGGGAGGAGTCTAATCTGCCAATGAAGCAACAAATTAGTGGATAGCCTGAATCTTTCCTTGCAAGCTATGGAGTTGAGAAATGTTCTTAGGAGGTGGCATGTTTACTATAACATCAAAAAAATTTCTTTCCGCCTCAATAACTCAATGTGACATTATAAAACATAATATTTTCCACTACCCAGACTGAAGACACGTTTTCTTGGATTCAATCTCATATTGTACTCTTACAAATTCTTTCAAAGATTTAGCAAATAATTTTGACATTCAATCTTGATGTGTTATAGACTTAGCCAAGATGTCATTGACATAATACTATAAAATTTTATGTTTGAAATTGTTGGGAAAATATGTAGGTCATCTCTGAAATAAACATCCAAGATCAATAGTGCCTTTGGTAATTTTAATTTCTTCAAATAACCTCAAAGACATGTACTACTATGCCACAAGGTGGAAATAAACATAGTTCATTTCCCACATTAATCCTTAGAGAGAAGTTAATACTTAACTAGTTTCAACAACACCATTCATAGATTCAACAAAAAGAACCAACAACCATGAAAGATGAAACAAAAGACATGAACACAGATATACGTGGGGAAAACCCTTTCGGGAAAAAAACCCCACACTCCAAAAGCACAAATCTCCATTGTATTATTCAACAACAAAAATTATAGTTACAATACAATATCAGGCTCACGTCCTTTACATAGTTTACATCTTGTTCCATTCTAGAGAATATCCGGTAGCATAACCCATCGTCGATCTCTCCTCCTTAGCAAGAGACATCTCGTTCGGCTACATAGCCTCACAACTTGACCACCGGCCTCTCGACCTCTTTATCACACAACTGCTTGACCTTCACCTTCTGCAAGATTCATCTCTCGGCTCATGACAACCCAACCCGTCTCTGGTTACCGCTACGCTCTCTCGGCTACCTAGCCTCTCGGCCAGTACCCAGCCTAGTAATTGCCGCACTCTGCCTCCTGCTCGGCTCCACTCCAAGAGAGACATTTTATCTCTCACCGACTGTTCAACTACCGCACCCCTTTAGGGTTACACCTTGACCCACATGCCTTCATCCAAAATTTTTGGTCGTTGGATAAATAGTTGAACAAATCTCCAATGTCGAACTTAGGGTTATCCATCTAACACCATGTCGCCCAGTCAAAGAGACATTTATTACCATCTCACCAATGTTCATCGAGCACATGGGGCCACATGCCATATGTCCTACACGTCATCACCACCTGTCGTCCTTCAACATAATCCACCATCCTATCAGGTCCCACATCCACTTGCCATTGTGAGAGTTCCACCAAGACACACGTACACTACTTGTGCAATTCTGGAGCATCAAAATAGAATTTACAATATTCAGAGGAAGTCTCCTGAAAAAGACTTATATATTAACTCCCAAAAATCCATGTGGTTCCCACATCCATTGGCATCCAAGTCGCTATGTTGCTGAAAAACCAAACTTCACAACCTCCTTCAGAGGCTAGAAATTTCTCAAAACCTGTGACATGCCGATAATGAGGTCGCCAAGTCGGGAGAATCCCAAACTTTAGAACCTCTAGTCGGAGGTTAGAAAAAACTAGAAACCCGTGACATGCCCATAATGATGTCCCCAAGTTGGGAGAAACCTGAACTTCAAAACCTCTAGTTGGAGGTTAGGAATTTCCTAAAACCCGCAACTCACCAACTACAGAAGGATCGCTTTGTCACCCAAAACTCGAACTTCCGAACCTCAAGGTAGAGGTTACGAAGTTCTCAAAAGCTAAGACACGCTGAAAAAAAAGGGAAAAATCCTTCACTTCACAGTCGCTAAGTCAGGAGGTTATGAAACTTTAGAACCCCGTGACTTCAGTTAGAAAAACTTGAAAACCGACAACTTAACTCAGGCCGATGATGGAGGAAAAGCACAACTGCTCCAAGAAGTTGATCGAGCCAGTAACTTTGAGTCACATTTCTCAACATTCTCCCAGTTGATGAAGAACTTACTGGCTCCTTCCAAAGCATACTCAAGAATCTTAAACAATGCTTATGTGAGCCTGGGTGATCCCACAATGCTGGTTTACAATTTTTGGCCAAACTGGACATAGAACTGATTTTTTCTAACTAAATCTTCACTTTCGAACACCTATAGCGGCTAAACCATGAGGAATTTGAAGATGATGGAAACTAGTGATTTGTGAAATTTTGTCTGTAGATTCAAAATATATTTTTTTCAAAGTTTTTGGAATCAAATTTCACTTCCTTTTCCAGTTCTCCTTCAAAAACTAGTTTTTTTCAGTAAACACCATTTTTAAGGAGTGACGCTCACCGTATAACACAAATTTTTTTCTATGAAGGATAAAATTCTTTTTTTTTTACAAATATAGATTTGTAACTATGATATCTAGTGCTTCCAATTGGTTTCATAATGTTTTATTGAATATTTTTTCCTTAATCAAGTTTTGAAGTCAAACCAATTATAATTCAGACATAGGCGGACTGTATAACATAACTTTTTTTGTATGTATCAAAATTCATTCTTTTTGTTGGATCAAGGACTTCAATATCTAGTGCACTCATATTTTTCAATTTTTTTTGATAATCTTCTATTTTTCCACATGTGCAGAACAAAGAGCTTGATTTTCGGTGAAAAACCTACATTCACAAGAAATAAAAAATAAATATAATAATAAAATTAAAATTATTTAAAATTATACTTTTTGGGACGCTTATAATAAGGACTACGTACTTAGAAAAAATAAATTTTAAATGAAATCATTTGATCCCCCAAAAGGTAAATCAAAAGTTATTTTTTATTAGCATTTTGATAGGTGTAAAGGAGACTTCGTTATAGGTATGGTTTAAAACTAGCAGGGTTCTATCCAAGGGGGTTTGATCTAAAGTGGTTTGATCAAACTCTCTTCAATTGGAATCCTTAAAATGGAAATTTTTAAGGCTTAAATCATTATATTCTCTAAAAATATGTGATTTCAACAAAAATCAGAATCTCCCAAAAATTGTAAACCAGCATTGTGGGATCACCCTGCTCCAACCAAGACACCTGCACCGACATCCAAGATGTCCACCAACTCAGGAAATAGTTCCAACCATCCACCACAGGAAAAAGGAATGAGCCAAGGCGTATATGCACCAGTCTCAAGAACACAAGCATCAGATTCTATAGACGATAAAGGGCTTCAAAACTGCCACCACTCCACTGTGCTCATAAGCTATATAGAAGCAACACAACCATGAAATCATTATCCAGAAACAAGATAGAAATTCAGCTAGAACAACAACTAGAAAATTGACTGCTCTCATTGAACTAATCAACTCACATGCCTGAAAATAACATACACAACAAGTGCTAATCCATCCAATCACACATACCTCCAAGGCATCCACATCAACAAACTCATGCCACTTACATAGCCAACCCATCAATAGAAAAATACAAGCTCCAAGTGCCAACTAGTCGAAGAAGACCAAACACATACAGGAACTCCCACTACATGGGTAATGCCAAATCCAAAAAGATCAAGGCATAATGAGTCCACCAACAACATCACATAGAGAGTGTAAACATGTAGTTTCAAGGAACCATCCACAATGATATGCACAACCTGTACAACCCTCACCACAAGTCTCCATAACCAAGACCACAAACAGAAAATTTTGCACATCATATACCTGTAGAAAATCCTTCTACACACACCTCTAAATGCCAACTATGTCACCATATTCACCATGTATCCATGAGCACCTGCAACTGATCATCTCATGCTAAACTCCAAATTCATCACTACACTATCATGAAGTTCTCAAGCATATGAGCAATGCACCTAATACACGAAGAACTACTAGACCATTGACAAAGCTCCAATCATCTGAACCAGGAACTTTTCATGACATCATGATCTACACATCCCCCTTAGGAGATACCATGCTCTAGGTGAACATACCATGGTCTCAAGAGCAATGCATCATGCCAAAACTCTAATGCGCAATCAAGAGTATACCATGACATGAAACAAAAAAAAATATAAACCAACACCACCTATCAAGCAGTGCCAACACCTCAACCAAAGGCTCCAAGAATCCTCCATGGATACGAGATGTTGCACATCTTCAAATAGTGTCCATGAAAATGTGAAAGAACCTTTCTGCAACAACATGATCTAAAAGTCCCTCCTAGTAACATCCACAACACTAAATAAGATCATTCACCACCAAGTGATAAATCCACAGTCATTGCTAAATCTCCCATTGAATCGTGATACCAAGCTTTCCAAGCATCATGACCAAATATCTGCTAATTTGAAAATCCTTCAGGTCCACACAACAACATGTCCATCTGACAACAATACCAAGTGGCACCAAGATCTCCAAACCTTGAGCAAAAAAACACCATCACTGTCAAAATATTACACAAACCTATGTATCCAATCTATCCATGACATCGTGATACTCATGATACAGGTCCCCATAACCAACTATCTAGGTACTCAACACCATTCATCCTCACATCTCAAAGTAGCTACACCAATGCACAAGTGACCATAGACAAGGCCAACTAACAAGTCTACACCACCACAGAAAAAAATATCATGGATACAGACAATCCACTTCTGGGTTGTCTCCTAGCAAACATGTGGGTAAAGATAGCCCACAACATTGCACAACTCATATATCCATTCAACAGAAACATGCAAACCCATCATCGCACCAGAAACTATAAAATTAAGATCTCTGATGAGCCCATAATATGGCTATAATTTGGATGTCATGATTTCAAATTTAGAAACTCTTGCTCTCTTTTTATGAATGTTTAAACTCTATGGTTACAAACTTTTAATGTTTATGGGTAGTATTTGATGATAAGAAATTCTATACTCTTAATGCATAAATACTTTAGCCTATCTATAATCATAGCCCTGTTTTGACTTCCCAATTGATTGGTGCGATGAATGTAGTGTTTGAATAAGTAAGATGAATTGAATGCATATGATTAATGAAGAATGTCGTGCTATTATGAGTGCATGCATTCTTGTGCCTCTGTTTCCATGTTTTCTACAGGTTGTTGGAGCTGATATGAACAAGTCAATACATAGCAGAACTCGCGGGAAAAGGGCGTCTTCAGCGTACCAGCAAAGGAGTTGTTCAAAGCACGGATTCTTTTGTCCGAGTCTTTTGGGAAAGAACCAAATGAATCATCGATCTAGGAAAGAGTGGAGCTCTAGATTTCCTTTGAGACAGTTGAGCGGATAGACTCGCATTTATGAAGTCTGTTCCTCCGTCTCAGGCGGCATTTATGCCCGTGGCTTCCTCTGTTAGTTGATTAGTTAGTTAGTCGTTTTTCTTTAAATAAAGGTTCCTCCTGCGCGAGTGAACAAGGTTGATCAAAAGAGTTTTAGACTAGAGCATAGAGATACAATAGATTGTAATTGTTACTATTATAATGAAGAACAAAGCTTTGCATTAAGTTTCTTACAAGCAACAACCATGTATGAGATTTTGAAGTATGAATAAAAACTGATGAAGTTTTGAGTTCTATTCCTGTGTAATTGGTTGATGCTTGCTAAGGGGGCCCACTTAGTGAGTATCTATAGTTAGCTATTTGCTTTCTGTTATTTATCTATTAGAATTCCATTTCCGTAAGCTTTGATGCAAACTCAATCTTAAACTTTTCCTGCAGCATAAGGAATCCATCCCTGTGTCTGTTCCTGCAGCATAAGGCCAGTTCATGATTTTTGTTTCCAATAATTGTTATTATGATTCCTGCTTTAGTTAAGTGATGATTAAGTTAGTAAGACTTTACTTCATGTCCTTGCATCAGAATTAGAATTCCTTTTGAGCATTTACTTCTAGAAAGTTATGGCTAAAACCGGTTCTTAGTGCACATACAGTGCCGCTCCATTTCAAGTATACGTTCCATGGTTTGACAAATAAATGAACGACCATGAGAAGATGTTAGTCACCTGCTGGAATGTCTAATTCCCAGGTTAGGATTTACCGTGACTTCTATATCTTTTATGGGCACGACCATTTTTGGCGCTGTTGCCAGGGATGGTGTCAAGCTGAGAACCTGTCCTAACCATTTTTGGCAATAGTTTTAGTGTTCAAAATTTTTCATTTCAGTTAAGTCCATTACATGCATAGAAGAAGAGACCAATTTGGAAGATTCCTTCCTAGAAATTTATATATCCAAGAACATCACCCAGAGATTGACCCAAAAATTATCCCAGAAGAACCATATTTGGATGCCGGACAGGACCTTGTCACTTCATCTTCTTCTTCCTCGGAGGCCAGTTTGAACCTGTTTGATATACCTGTTAATATTGACTTACTCGCATCACGGCTGAATAACCTACATACCCATAACAATCCACTAGTCGTTGTTGTCTACCAGCCAGGAGCTAACCCAAGACCACCACCACCAAGGATGGCAGTACCTACTTTTCCCTTTCCACTCCCTGAGTTCCATGACAACAATAACCTCAAGAATATTCCCACTTCATTGCTCCCAAAGTTCTATGGCCTGATTACAGAAGACCCTCATACCTTCTTGTTCGAATTTGACATCCTATGTAGGAGTTATGATTATACTTCTGATGCCCATAGGATGAAATTGTTTTCTTCTACCTTAAAGGAGTCAGCCTTAAGATGGTTCATGGGATTAGGAGGCAATGCAGCAGCCACTTGGGATGAATTGAAGGAATTATTCTTAGGGAAATATAAGGAATATTGCAGGGGAAATGATATGAGAGGAGATGACCTCTTCAAGATGGTACAAAAGGAGGATGAAACCTTGGAGGACTATGTCTCCAGGTTTTTGTTCAGTGTGCAGAAAAATACTCAGCATGAGCTAAATGAGGAGTCTAAAAAACTTCTCTTTCTAAAGGGAGTCAATGATACCTGCATGGAAGCACTAGACCTCATGGCTGGAGGAGATATTGCCCAAAGTATTTGGGATGACATTAAGACAATATGTCTCAATTACTCTAGGGCAAGTGTAAAGAAAGGCAGGGGATTCAGACCCTCTGTTGCCAAAGGAAGTGGCTCAGACGTATCAAAAGGAGAACTCTCTAATCTGTTGTCTGACCTCAAGCAAGACATCATCAATGATGTAGCTACTCAGCTAGACACAATGCAAGCTAGAAGGAAGAAGGAAGAAGCTGATGTGATGCTGACTGAATATTGCCCTCACTGCAGACAAAGGAAGAGGGAATGTAGATACAAATCGGTGGCCAATTTGGAGGTGCACCATCTTCTTACCGAGTTCAAAACTATTGAAGGAGAGAAAGAGGTGTTCTTTGTTGCTCAGCGCAGGCCATGGGCCCCAAGACAAGGTATGCCTTAGGACCCCTTGTAAAATTTTGGTTCATATAATAATCAATGGCAGAATCAATACCCCCCAAGTTATGGCCCATATTCTCAACAACAATGGAATAATCCTTGGCCGAATGTCCAACAAAACTGTTGGCAATCCCCACAAGGGAATTGGCAACCACCACAGCAAAATCAGTGGCAGCTTCTGCAAGGAAATTGGCAGCAGTCTAACCAATGGAGAGGAGGCCAGCAATGGTCAAATCCATCCACTGGTTTCCTGCAACAACCCCAGCAGCAATCCATTATGCCACCTCCTGCAGCTAATCAAGGTCCCAATCCAAAGCCAACCCAATTACCAGCTCAAGCAACACCTAATCCAAATAACCAGCAGCCACAGCAACAGCAGCAACAAGTCTATTTTGCTGATCCTAATCATCAGCCTGCCTATGCTCTCAAACTGAATAATATCAATCTACGTTCAGGAACTGTATTACCCACACCATCTCCTCCCATAATCTCAGAATTTCCATTTGAAGAAGCTGACCAAGAAGAGGATACAAATGACTTTTCCCAACCAAATAAGCCAGTTCAGATTCCATCATTACCTAAGGCATCTAATGAAGTGTCCCCTCCTTTCCCACAAAGGTTGGAGGGTGGAAATGTCAAAAAACAAGAAGAACCTATCTTTGACATCCTTGACCAACTAAAGCATATATGTGTGAAAATTCCCTTGTTCCAAGCAATCAAAGAGGTACCTATCTATATCAAAGCCATTAAGGAGGCATGTCTGAAGAAACCGGGGAGGAAAAATAAAGACCCTCAAACTGTCCATGTCATAGGCCAACTCTCTGACTTAATGCTCGGGAAGCTTACCATCCCAAAATATTATGATCCAAGAAGCCCTGTTGTGGAGATCAATATTAATGGGGTGCAAATTAAGAATGCTTTAGTAGATCTTGGGGAAGCTATCAATGTCATGACAAAGGACCTGGTTGTACAACTTAGTATTTCAAACCTAAGGGCTACACCTACAATATTGCAGCTTGTTGATAGCTCAACTGTCAAACCTGATGGGGTAGTTGAAAACCTTGTAGTCACCTTGGATTCCTGGGAGTACCCTGCTGACTTTATAGTCTTATCTCCTAAGACATCATTGGGGGGATATCCTGTCATACTAGGAAGGCCTTGGTTGGCTACTGCTGACGCTTACATTGGTTGTAGATCGGGTAATATGACAATATCTGATGGGTATAACAAAAAGAAGCTTACCCTCTATTCTCCAGCCCAACCCCAGCCTAAGTTCGGAGAAGCTGTTTGGCCAGATTTGGGAGAAGAATAGGAGATGAAATCCATGGCCAAATTAATGATGATTACTAGAGAGCCTTTCATTGCACAACAAGAAGAAGAGGGTATACTGTCCAATATCCTGCTGAATAACTATGGTACCGAATACTTTGATTGTGAAAAGAACCCATGTTCCTTGCAGACCATTCTTCCTTCGCCTGCATCAGCTCATTATCCTACAGTAACTGACTGCTTACACACCTTGCTACCCCACAAGGTAGAGATGCCATCTCTACTTGAAGTATCTATGGTTGATTTAACCTCCCAAATTGAGGTAGCAGAAGGAAAAACTGTGAGCATCAATAAAAACCTCACCAGTGAGCAACAAGAATCCATGGTTAAAATGCTTACCAGTCATAAGTCAGCTTTTGCTTGGGAATATGGTGACATGAAGAGTTTAGATCCCAAACTCTGTATACATCGCATATACATTAACAGTGAGTTCAGACCTGTCAGGCAGCCTCAAAGAAGAATAAATCCAACCTTGAGAGAGATTGTTAAAGAGGAGTTGCAGAAAATGTTGAATGCTGGTTTTATCTACCCAATCTCAGATAGCCAGTGGGTTTCCCCATTGGTTATTGTTTCAAAGAAAGGAGGAAAGTGGAGGGTATGTGTAGACTACAAAGAACTCAACTTGGCAACAAAGAAAGATTATTTTCCTCTTCCATTCATTGATCAAGTTCTAGATAATTTAGCTAGGAAAAAGTACTTCTCATTCTTGGATGGCTTCAGCGGGTACAATCAAATCAAAATTGCTCCTGAAGATCAAGAAAAGACTACTTTTACATGCCCTTGGGGGACTTTTTCCTACTCAGTCTTGCCTTTTGGTCTCTATAATGCACCTGCAACTTTCCAGAGGGAAGTCATAAGCATCTTCTCAGACATATCACATGATTGCATGGAAATATATATGGATGAATTTACTGCTTATGGTACAACGTTTGAGGAAGCTCAAGCAAACTTGAAGAAAGTACTGCAGAGGTGTGAAGATCACAACTTTTCACTGAATAGTCAAAAATGATTCATGATGATGCAAGAGGGAATAGTGCTTGGTCACTATATTTCTGCTGCAGGAATATAGGTTGATCCTGCTAAGATTGAGGTCATCTCTAATCTACCCTATCCTACCAAGCAGAAAGAGGTAAGGAGCTTTCTAGGCCATGCTGGATATTATAGGAGATTTATAAAAGATTTCAGCAAAATAGCTAGTCCATTGTATGCCTTATTAACTAAGGACTCTGAATTTTATTGGACTGAGGTTTGTGACAAGTCTTTCCTGCACCTGAAGGACCTACTTACTAAAGCACCTATTCTTCAAGGACCAAAGTAGAGTCTACCCTTTCACATACATACAGATGCATCTAATCATGCCATAGGGGCTGTGTTAGGACAGAAGGAGAATTCCATTGAGCATGCTATCTATTTAATTAGCAAGAATCTACAAGGGCCAGAATTGAATTACACTGTCACAGAGAAGGAGTTACTAGTAGTAGTGTATGCTCTGAATAAGTTTAGGCATTATGTAACTGGCTACCAAGTATTTGTTCACACTGATCATGCAGCAATACGGTACCTTATGAATAAACCTGCCATTTTTGGAAGGTTAGCAAGGTGGCTATTGTTGTTGCAGGAGTTTGATATCACAGTCATTGACAAGCCAGGCAAAGCAAATGTGGTTGCTGATTTCCTGTCAAGACTTCAAACAGCTACACCTACCACATCCAAGGTAATTGATGATACTTTTCCTGATGAACATCTATTCTATATTGCTGCTCCCACCCCATGGTATGCAGATATTGCAAACTACTTGGCAACCAACAGAATTCCAGCTCACTTCTCCCCAAAAGAGAGAAGGCTGCTGATTGAGAAGAGTTTCAAATTTTCCTGGATAGCCGACTGTTTGTTCTATACTGGACCAGATCAAGTCATGCGTAGGTGTGTGAGGGAAGACGAGACATATGACATACTGCATGTTTGTCATGACGATTCGTGTGGTGGCCATTTTGCCTCTAAAAGAACAACAATGAAGGTACTTAACACAGGGTATTATTGGCCCACTTTACAAAAAAATGCTGTGGCATATACAAGGAAATGTGACAAATGCTAGAGAATGGGGCCACCAACAAAGACTGATGAAATGCCTCTGCAACCTCAAGTGGTAGTAACCCCCTTTGACAAGTGGGGTATGGATTTTGTTGGTCCTATAGACCCACCATCCAATGGAAAGTCCTATATTTTGGTGTGCACTGACTATGTAACCAAATGGGTGGAGGTAAAGGCAATGGCACATGTCAGGGACAACAAAGTTGCTAAATTTATGTATGAACAAATCTTCACACAATTTGGAGTTCCCAGGGAACTTGTCACTGATCAGGGAGCTCAATTCACATCAACACTGATCACATCATTGATGAATGATTATAAAATCAGACACAGGAAATCAAGCCCATATCACCCTCAAGCAAATGACCAGGTGGAGGGTACTAACAGGGAATTGGAAGCAATCCTCACCAAAATAGTGAAGCTACATAAGAAGGATTGGAGCAGCCATCTATCAGAAGCAGTCTGGGCCTACAGGACAACCTGGAAAACTACTATAGGATTCACACCTTTTGAGCTACTTTATGGTAAGATTGCTATGTTGCCAATTGAATTTGAACATAAAACCTTAAGGACTGCTCTGCAGCTACAGATTGATCTCTCTGAAGCACAGAAAGAACGCCTCCTCCAGTTGAATGCATTAGATGAGATGCGGAAAGCTGCCCTGCAGCACACTGAAGCAGTGCAACAACAAAGGAAGAAGTGGCACGATCACCATATCAAGACAAAGCGATTTTCAGTTGGTGATTGTGCCTTACTCTACGACTCCAGATATAAAGAAAATCAGGGTAAGCTTACAACACGGTGGCTCGGTCCATATGAAATTGAGAATGTATTTGATAACGGTTCGGTACAGCTGGTGATAATCGATCCTATCCACTTCAAACTGTTGGTTAATGGGCATTGTCTTCGGTTGTACCATAAACCTGCTTTGAAAGAGGAATTCATGCAGCGATTTGTTTCTCCTGTGGCCAGTGATCTTCATGCAGCAAAGGGCTTCAGTCCTCTTCTTGCAGCATCTCTTTGACTTATGATAAAATGTCCATAATAAAGGTTTTCTGTACGAAAGCCAATTTCTTCATCATTATCCATCGCCATCAATCACTCATTCCATTCTTCTTTTCCATGTCACCCATCCACGTCATCCATCTCCTGTACCATGATCATTTATGGTTTCTTTCCAAAACGTCATTTTTGATTGTGCTGTGAAATCTACCAACATCCACGAGCATTTATTAAAAGGTACGTGATATTCTTTCTATTCGTCATATCATTCATTAATTTTATTTGTTCATTTATTGCATTACGTCTATCAGTCAATTCTGTTATTACTTCCCATGCCTCGCCTATACTTCCCACATGTGTGGACACATTTCACATTTTAAGTAGGGGGAGGGGATAATTTGAAACAATTCTTTCCTTTTTGCTATGGCCACGTTCAATGAAAACAATTTTTTTTTTATCGTACATGCCGCCAAATGAATGCATGCCTTTTCTAGATCAATAAGTTAACTGCTAGTTAAGTAGTTCCTCGAAATCAGTGCATAAAAATTGTTTTTACATCATTTCTGGTAAAGCAAGAAGAGAAAGAAGCAGAACAAGGAGAAGGAAAGCAAAGAAAAGAGTTTTTGAAATAGGAAATCTAGGAGGTAAAGGAAAAGATGAATAAAATGATGAAGGTAGCAGGTCAGATTATGGAATGTAGGTCACCGCCTAGAGTTTATGCAATGTGCCTCAAAGAGCAGTTTCTGTGGTTTCAGTGGATGAGGATTTCTAAAGACCTTGACCCTATTCCTACCATTGCTAAAGAATTTTATGATGCATATCAAATGGCATCTGATTGGCTAAGGAATTCCATGTGTGAGTTCTATTTGCATGGTTTATTGATTCCTGATAAAATTGAGTGGAATCCACTCTTGTTTATTGGTGACATCCATTTAAGATCACTAATGTCCTGGGCAGCGAATGAAGCTAATTATGGAAGGCAATCTGAAAACTATGAGGAGACTGAACGAAGCGAACCTCTTCCCTTGAGATTAGAAAGCATAGATCCCAAAGAATTTCTGAGGGCCTGGTTTTCTATGACATATGGTTTTTATGATCCTACAACTAGGATGAGGATATTTGATTTGAGGAAGCAAGTCTATGATGAATTCAAGTGCCAACCATATTCGTTCTGGAAGCTTGCAGCTTCCAGGAGCAAAACCAGATGGGAAAAGTTGACGGTTGGTTTGAAGAAGTCCGAGCCTCATAGTCCCCTGCATTTGACAGCAGCTCTCAGAGGGTCCGAAAGATACATGTAGATTGACCTCCATAAAAGATTTGAATTATGGATGCCACTAACATTTAGACCTCCTACTTTACTTTGGCCATTATATTCTTATCATGCCACAGAGCTCAATGAAGATACAGAGGCCAGAAGATATGAGAGATGGCAGAACTGCAGGGGTTTTTACTTTAGATTTGGGACTGCATTACAAGGCCGTGTAACTCCTACGGATTTTTGAGATACAACCAGGAAGACTAATGCTGGAGGACCAACATTGGATAAAGTAGGGGGCAGATGATGAGCCCATAATATGGCTATAATTTGGATGTCATGATTTCAAATTTAGAAACTCTTGCTCTCTTTTTATGAATGTTTAAACTCTATGGTTACAAACTTTTAATGTTTATGGGTAGTATTTGATGATAAGAAATTCTATACTTTTAATGCATAAATACCTTAGCCTATCTATAATCATAGCCCTGTTTTGACTTCCCGATTGACTGGTGCGATGAATGTAGTGTTTGAATAAGTAAGATGAATTGAATGCATATGATTAATGAAGAATGTCATGCTATTATGAGTGCATACATTCTTGTGCCTCTATTGCAATGTGTTCTACAGGTTGTTGAAGCTGATATGAACAAGTCAATACACAACAGAACTCGCGGGAAAAGGGCGTCTTCAGCGTACCAGCAAAGGAGTCGTTCAAAGCACGGATTCTTTTGTCCGAGTCTTTTGGGAAAGAACCAAATGAATCATCGATCTAGGAAGGAGTGGAGCTCTAGATTTCCTCTGAGATAGTTGAGCGGATAGAATCACATTTATGAAGTCTGTTCCTCCGTCTCAGGCGGCATTTATGCCCGTGACTTCCTCTATTAGTTGATTAGTTAGTTAGTCATTTTTCTTTAAATAAAGGTTCCTCCTGTGCGAGTGAACAAGGTTGATCAAAAGAGTTTTAGACTAGAGCATAGAGATACAGTAGATTGTAATTGTTACTATTATAATGAAGAACAAAGCTTTGCATTAAGTTTCTTACAAGCAATAGCCATGTATGAGATTCAGAAGTATGAATAAAAATTGATGAAGTTTTGAGTTCTATTCCTGTGTAATTGGTTGATGCTTGCTAAGGGGGCCCACTTAGTGAGTATATGTAGTTAGCTATTTGCTTTATGTTATTTATCTGTTAGAATTCCATTTCCGTAAGCTTTGATGCAAACTCAATCTTAAACTCTTCCTGCAGCATAAGGAATCTATCCCTGTGTCTGTTCCTGCAGCATAAGGCCAGTTCATGGTTTTTATTTCCAGTAATTGTTATTATGATTCCTGCTTTAGTTAAGTGATGATTAAGTTAGTAAGACTTTACTTTATGTCCCTACATCAGAATTAGAATTTCTTTCGAGCATTTACTTCTAGAAAGTTATGGCTAAAACCGGTTCTTAGTGCACATATAGTGCCGCTCCATTTCAAGTATACGTTCCCTAGTTTGACAAATAAATGAACGACCATGAGAAGATGTTAGTCACCTGATGGAATGTCCAATTCCCATGTTAGGATTTACCGTGACTTCTATATCCTTTTATGGGCGCGACCAATCTCAAAGAGAATAACCACATAGACAACATGACTCAAACACTAGATCAAGTTTAGATTTGATTTGCCAATCATGTCCATAACTTGAGCACCATAGTCTAGGAACCCAACAAGCAACACCACAAGAATGCTGAGGTAAAGAACACATACCAACACTCACATGTAGAGAAGATATCACATCTCCTCAAACCATGTCAAACTATAACTATCTCATCTAGTCACACCCCAAAAGCCAGGGTCTAGAAAATAGCTTAACAACAACTCCACATAACCACAAGTTTTTCTTAACCGTGTAAAACCTGCAAAACCACAAAGCCATGCAAGTACAAACCATCCTTAAAAGGAAACAATAGTTTAGGAAATCTAGGCCCATTTCAAGCCAGCTCCAAAACCACCAACATGCACATGCATTTGAGAGAGAGACTATTTCAGAAGCTTCCCAACCATTCAATGATCAAATCCATAGCCTTCATGAAATCGAGGTAATAGAAAAATTGTGCCTTTCAATACCAGGAAAAATACCTAGCATAAGCACATTACTCCATGACTGAACAACAACCCAAACTTCTCCATATCATCAGGGAGCCTCTCACACAGATACCCAATATGAAAGCTTGTTGCAACACAACCATAGAGACAATAATATTCCACCCCATGCATTAGGGTTATACCGCTACCAACTCATGAGCTTCAGGTCACATCATTTCAATATGACCAACTCAAGTTTCTCCATCTTCTCCATCTTCCATGTTGCATGTTGTCTCAAAAACTTAAACAGAAAAGAAGAACTTCTACTCATCAAGGATCAATACATCAGCTGATTCCTCTAGATTTCCTCAAGCCTGACAGGCTAAGAAATTTTCACAGAAGGAATACCTAGAACCAACATCTCCAGGGAGGAACAACACCCAGAAGAAGGCTTTGATACCACTTGTTGGTATCAGGAAAGTCCTTGACCTCCCTTAACGGGCTCTGATACCACTTGTTGGGGAAATATGTGGGTCATATAAAAAAGAAACATCCAATATTAGTAGTGCCTTCGGTAATTTTAATTTCTTCAAATCACCTCAAAGACATGTACTACTATGCCACAAAGTGGAAACAAACATAGTTCATTTCCCACATTAATCCTTAGAGAGAAGTTAAGACTTATCTAGTTTCAACAACACCATTCATAGATTCAACAAACAAAACCAAAAACCATGAAAGATGAAACATAAGACACGAACACACAGATATACGTGGGGAAAAACCTTTTGGGTAAAAAACCCCACACTCCAAAATCCTAGATCGCCATTGTATTATTCAACAAAAAAATATACAGTTAGAATATAATATCAAGCTCACGACCTTTACAGAGTTCACATCTTGTTCCATTCTGGAGAATATCTGAAAACATAACCCATCGTTGATCTCTCCTCCTCAGTAAGAGATATATCATTAGGCTACATAGCCTCACGGCTTGACCACCGGTCTCTCGGTCTCTTTGCCACATAGCCACTCGACCTTCACCTTCTGCAAGATTAATCTCTCAACTCACAACAACCCAGCCTCTTGGATCGACCTCTAACCACTCGACCTACACCCAGCCTCTCAGCCAGTACCCAGCCTGGTAACCGCCGCGCTCTGCCTCCTGTTCGACTCCACTCCAAGAGAGACATTTTCTCTCTCACCAAATGTTCAACTACTGCACCCCTTTAGGATTACACCTCGATCCATGTGCCTTCATCCAACATTTTTGGTCATCGAATAAACAATTGAACAAATCTCCAACATCAAACTTAGGGTTATCCACCTAACACCATGCCGCCTAGTCAAAGAGACATTTATTATTGTCTCACCAATGTTCACCAAGCACATGGGCCCACATGCCATCTATCCTCCACGTCATCGCCACCTGTCAGCCTTCAACATGATCCACCGTCCTATCGGGTCCCACAACCACTTGTCGTGGTGAGAGGTCCACCAAGACATGCACACATCACTTGTGCAATTCTGGAGCATCACAAGGGAATCTACAATATTCATAAAAAGTCTCCCAAAAAAGACTTAAATATTAACTCCCAACACTCCAGGTGGTCCCCACATGCATTGGCATCCAAGTCGCTATGTCGTCAAAAAACTAAACTTCACAACCTCCTTCGGAGGTTAGAAATTTCTCAAAACCCGCGACATGCTGATAACGAGGTCACCAAGTCGGGAGAATCCCAAACTTCAGAACCTCAAGTCGAAGGTTAGGAAAAACCAAAAACCCGCGACATGCCCATAATGATGTCGCCAAGTTAGAAGAAACCCGAACTTCAGAACATCTAGTCGGAGGTTAGGAATTTCCTAAAACCTACGACTCACCAACTACAGAAGGATTGCTCTGTCACCCAAGACTTGAACTTCCAAACCTCAAGGCAGAGGTTGTGAAGTTCTCAAAAGCCGTGACACACTGACAACAAAGGGAAAAACCCTTTGCTTCACAGTCGCTAAGTCGGGAGGTTATGAAACTTTAGAACCCCATGCCTTCAGGTAGAAAAACTTGAAAACCAATGACTTAACTCAGGCCTTTGATGGAGGAAAAACACAATTGCTCTAGGAAGTCGATCGAGCTAGTAACTTTGAGTCACATTTCTCAACATAAATCATGGAAGATCAACGTCATAGCTCTTTGGTATGTTGCTCCATATTTTTTAATCCAAAGGACATAATGAACCAACAAAATGTTCCTTAAGGTGTAATGAATGTTGTTTTATATTGATCTTGAGGATTAATAAAGATTTGATTATATCTCAAAAAACCATCCATGAATGATAACAAGGCATGTCTTATGGTTGAATAAAAAAATCATATCAATATTGGGAAGGGGAAAATCATCTTTCAAGGATTCCTTATTAAGATCATGAAAGTTTGTACACATTCATATATGATTATCTAGTTTCACAACAATGATAATGTTGGATATCCAAGGTGAGTAGTCGATAGGGTAGATGAAACCATCTTCTACGATATTTTCAATCTTATCCTTAACGAAAAAATCCATCTTAGGATTCATTTTGTGAATCTTTTATCTCACGGGTTTAGCATCATGTTCTAATATAATGTTGTATGTGACTACCTTAGGATCTATGTTAAGAATATCTAAATAAGACAATGCAAAGAGCTCAGGAAATTCATGTAACAATGTTACATCATCTTATTGCTCATCCCCATCAAGACATTTTCCAATTAGAATCACTTTTTCTTTATTAAATGGGTCCATCAAGACATCTACAATATCTCCTACAAGTAGTGTACTACAATTTGGAGTGTTAGGAATTGTTTGGGATGAATCTTGTTGATCATCAGATGATTCTGATTCTTTCCCAAAGTATTCTTCAACATTTAAACAATAGGGAAATCCATGATCATGATGAAAAGTAGGCAAGGTTTCATACATTCCTAAAAAATCTACTAAGGACTCATCATTTTGAAAGACATCTATGATATATCATTGTTTGTGTTGTCTATCAATTCAGGATACACTAAATTGAGAGCTACCTTAGGAGGGTCTTGTGTTATGGTGTTGATGTCAAGTGAAGGTATCCTTTATGCTTTAGTGGGTTTCAAAGGACTATAACCAATACCACTTCTTTCTCGTATATTTTTTTCTATAGGAACACAAATACCTTGTTTGTTTACACCACACCCTTTACGATTATATCCAAATTAATGAAGGAGTTTATAAACTCTTCCATAAATGGCCTCTGATTCTTTTGAGGAAGGCGGTTTTTCATAATGATTCTCATCATATATATATGTGTAATTAGTGTTCCCTTCATTGTTGGAAATTGCACAATTAGATTCTTTAGGATTTTCTAGGGGAGATTGTATGGATAACTACTACAATTTCTTTTTCTTTTTTAGGCTTTTGATGGCGAGATTTTGTATTCCCCTATGAAAATAGGTGTACAACCTAATGAACCTCAACCATCATCTACTAGCTTTGTTATAGGTGAAGCATACCCATCATTGTTTTCAAATTTTATAGGTTCCACCTTTGAAGTTGGGATTAATGTTCTAAAAGGTCTCTTAATTCCTATTTCAGTTTACAAACAATTTTCAGAATTAGGGTTAGCTTTTAGCATGTACACCTTGTTGTTATATGTGCACTTCATTAAATAATGAAGCGTTCAAGGGACTCCTTTTTAATATTTTATCTCATGAATCCATGGTCTACCCAAGAGTATCGGGCATGACATGGATAGGAGTAGGTAGCACAATAGGACCAACTTTAACTGGTAATGTTACCATTCCTAATGGTTGTCTTCCCTATCATGTCTTGTAAACTTTGCATAACTTAACTATTAAATCAATAAATTTAAGTCATTAGATAAATTTTAAAAAAATCCTTTTTGGTTACTTTATTTTATTTCAAAAAAATATGTTGAATGGTAAAAAGAAAATAAAAATAAAAAATAAAAATAAAAGAAGCTTAAATTGTATATTATCATTAGTATTATTAATAATTATATAAATATATATACATATATTTGATTATATCAAATATTTTCTATTTAGAAGTTTTGAAATTGATTTAATTAAAATAAATAAAAGTAATGATAAATTAAATAACTAAATGAATTAGTTCCAAATTAGAAAGAAAATTGATTAAAATTTCAATTAAAGAAAAAGTTAACTAAATAAAATTTATTAAAAAAAGTAAGGCAAATTCATTTAAAATGCATGTTCTTTTAAAAGTATAATTGCTTGCCTGAAGCAAAATTGTCACAAGTTGGAGTAGAGGAAAAACTTAAAGTTAATTTAATATTCATTAAAAGATTTGAAAGAAATGCGGAGTACGAGAGGGAATTTCGGTAATGCTTCATAAAGAGAGTACAGTGGTTATGCAAGGGAGCCATTGTTTTATTTCAAAAAAGGGGAGCTTTGTGGGTGACGAGCATGAAAATCTTGCAAGTTTTGCATAGATTGGAGATCAATTGCCTACAACTCGCATCAAAGGGGAGAATCATCTCCCAAACTGATTGATACCTAGTAGAGGTGTTTGCCAGGAAATCCACAAAAGAAACAAATGGTAGCTTGAATTTGGAAACCCAAACTACTGAAAATTATTCTTTTGCAATTTTTTTTTGAAAGTCTTGGAAATATATATTAAAAATGTTAATGTGATGAATTGTTCACGATGGTGAATTTTTCTTGTGGTGAATTTGACATGACAGTGACTTTTTTTGTGGTGAATTGCTGACGGTGCAATTTTTTTTTGAAAGTCTTTGGAAATATATATTAAAAATGTTAATGTGATGAATTGTTCACGATGGTGAATTTTTCTTGTGGTGAATTTGACATGACAGTGACTTTTTTTGTGGTGAATTGCTGACGGTGAATTGTTGGCGGTGAATTTGCCTGATGCCGCCACCAACAGTTTCCTCAGCAAAAATGCCTCCATCATTTTCCCTTTTGAGGAGAAATAATTTTTTGATGTGGCCGAAATATCTCAGTAGTTTGAATTTTCTTGTGGTGAATTACTGACCGCGAGTTTTCCTAGAACCCTTGAAGACATAAATATCATTCTCTTTGTAGGCCATATAAGTATCTCTCACTCTAGTGTTTTTCTTCTTGCTGGTAATGTTTGCTTTCTTGGTGATGTCATTCAATAAGGCTGCATATGTTTTATGTTATGTTTTGCTTCCATAGTTAAAAAGTAAATAAAAATTAAAATGAATTTAATTCCACTATAGCGACCTTATACTCGTTCACATCCCATAAGATGACATCTCTTTGAGGCATTCCACAATAGTTCACATGCCTTGTTCTATGTTCCTCTATTTTATATGCACATGATTAGCAAGGAACTTTGCATATCTTGTTTTGGTTCTTTCTTAAGCATGGATAGTGATGAGTCTAGTTTATGGTCTAATTATTGATAGGGTTGTTTTCCATTTCTTGTAGTTGACATAAGACTTTGATGCTTGGGAGTTGATATTTTCATAACATTTCCTTAAAACCATAAACCTTGGACATGAATTTATTTTCATAACTTTCAAATGATATTAACATGCTATATGGACTATTTGTGTTAATTTTGCATGTGATTAATGAATGCCACTTTAAGATGATTATGGATATGCAGTTGTTGTGCGTGCTAATGTTGTCATGCAGATAATTTTAGGCCTGTAATTCAAGAAGATTTTGCAGCTGGTTGTGTGCCATATTGGTCAACAAGGTGGTCATTTAATGAAGAGAAGACTCTTGGAGGTTAGAGATTCCTCATGCAAATCGGATTGTAACTGCCTTGTAATGGTCTTAAATGTTGTTGAGCATACACTGGTGCTACTGTTGTGCCAAATTCGTGTTAAGGAAATCATGCCTGACAGATTCTGTGCATGCGTAACCGCCTTACTCTTTTCCATGCTTTCCCTAATGTGGCGTCCTTCGCGTTTGCTGGAGTTGACTGCCTTGCTAGGTGGTTGGATAAATAAGGCTCTGATGTTTCTTCCAAACTCTCTCAAGTGAAAGATATCTTAACTTGATGTACTCACATTCTTAGATTTTCTATAATACAATCATGTTGCTCAATTGTACTCATGTTTTCCAATAAATGAAATGAAGTTATAAGTTCGTACATCTAAGTCTATCTTAGTTTTAGGGAATACTTATCCAAGGGGGCCCACTTGGTGAGTATTCCATCTCGTACCTTAGTTTAGTTTAGTTGTTATTTTCTGTTCAGTAATTAGTTAAGAATCTGTCATTGACTATTCCTACAACCACTAGAATTCCATTTTGTGACTGTTCCTACAACCAAAGAAAAACAGAGTAGTTTCCTGTTTGTTCGCTCATATTTTCATTTCTATCATGCATTCAGTTTAGTCTAGTTATTGGTTGATGTTCAACATTTATGTTATTTCCTTCCAAGCAATTTACTTTCAGTATTGCGCCTTTCTTAAGCTGTAGGATGAATGTGGCGACTTTGGATTCCTAGTGCACATACAATGCTGACCCACTTCAAGTTTATGTCCCTGGGTTGACAATTTAAATGCACCTTAATGATGATTGAGATCTAGCTATTCAGGTTAGATGTCCAATCTCTGAATCACAACTGTAAAGGCTTAGTTGTTAGAATCATTGTAGGAGGCCAACATTTTTGGCGCTGTTGTCGAGGATGGTGTCAAACTAGGAAGTTCTTTGGAGTCATTGATAGTTTTTCTTGTTGTAGTATTTTTGGAAGTTGTTCTTAGTATACCCCTCATTTAGAAGCGTAATGACCCCCCTATTCTTTTACCAATTTTTTGTGTGAGTTGGCTAATAGTGAGTTGATACCGTATGCATAGAGAAAGGAGAAGAGATACTTGTGGGAGATTCCTTCCTAACAATCTTGATCTATTCCAGATAGTTGAGTATCAGAACCTGCCCAGAGGCGAAGAAGAAGAAGAGCCACACCTTTTTTCTGATACATTTCCAGATCTGACCAGTTCTGAATCTTCCTCTAAAGATAAAAATCATATTGAGAACCCCCTTGCTTTGGAATTTCACCAAGCAGGCATGGGTGATGCAAATGGAAACAAACCTAACATAGCTAATCAACTAGCTTTTCCTTTCCCCATTTCTCATCAGAATGAAGTAGAAAACCTCAAAATATCCTTGCTTTAGTTCTTCCTAAGTTCTATGGACTTGTCATAGAAGATCTTGATACATTTTTGTTTGATTTTGATATACTCTACAAAAGTTATGACTATACCATTGATGCCCATAGGCTTAAGCTATTCCCTGCCACCTTGAAAGAAGATGCATTAAGATGGCTCATGAGCCTAGGTAGAGATACTATAGAGACTTGGGAGGAAATGAAGAAAAAGTTCCTTGAGAAATACAAAGAGTACTGCAGGGGCAGTGACATGAGGGGAGATGACATTTTTAAGATGCAACAAATGGAAGATGAGAGCGTAGAGGATTACATTTTACGGTTTTTGTTTTGCCTACAAAAATCTCCACACCACACATTCAATGAAGAATCATAAAAGATGCTTTTCTTGAGAGAAATTAATGATAGCTACACAAATGCCTTGCATATGATGGGAGGAGGAGATATCACCCAAGTTCCTTGGGAAGATATCAAGAAGATATGTCAAAACTATTCTAGGGCAGCTTCAAAGAAGGGGAGAGCTTACCAATCTTCTATGGGTAAGTCATCCACCAGTGAGTTTCAAGGATGGAGATTAATCACTTGCTGTCAAACTTCAAGTAGGACATCATAAAAAATATGGCTACTTAGCTAGATTCACTTCAGGCCAAAAAGAAACAAGAGGAGGCATAAGCAATGCTAGTAGAATATTGCCCTCATTGCAAACAAAAGAAGAAGGACTGCAGATGCAAGATGATAGCTAATATTGATATCAAGCAGATGACACCCGAGTTCAAGCCAATCCAGGGTGAAGATGATCAAGTATACTATGTTGCACAAAGGAGGCCATGGGCTTATAGACAAGGTATGCCACCAAATCCACTATCTTTTGCTGGGCCATTTTTCAATTCTTATTCATCTAGTAATCAATGGAAACCCCCATATCCATCCAATTATGGAGGATATCCACCACAACCTTGGAGTAACCCTCCAAATTATTGGCCCAATCACCAAAACTCTCCACCCTAGTGACAACAACCTCAAGGGAATCGGTAGGAGTTTCAAGGAAATTGGTAGCCAACTCTAGGAAACTGACAACAATCATCTCAATGGAGGGGAAGACAACAATGACCAAGCTAGACATCCAATTACATGCAACCACCTTCTCAGCCCCAACAACCTGCTATAATGCCTCCTCCTGCTAATCCAAGTTCCAATGTGCCTAAACCTACTCAGCTACTAGCCCAGTCCACACCTAACCCAAATAATAAACCACAACAACAACCAGTATACTTTGTTGGTTTGCATCTATTCCCTACATATGCTGTGAGTGTAAGTGACATCCATTTGTGTTCAGAAACTACCTTGCCAGCTCCTTCCACACCCATTATCACCGAGCTTCTTGTGGAAGAAGAGGAGCCTTTGAATGTCCCCATTCAACCTAGTGCACCTAAAAATCCTAGACCAGTGCCAACCAAGTAGACTGATCCTGAACCACCATTCCCCCAAAGGTTGGAAACTGTGAAACAAAAAAAAGAAAAGGACACAAATTTTGACATTCTAGATCAGTTGAAGCATATATGTGTCCAAATACCTATATTTTAGGCCATAAAAGATGTTCCCATATATGGCAAGGCAATAAAGGAAGCATACCTTAAGAAGCCAAGCAAGAAGAAGAAAGACCCCACTACAGTTCATGGGGTAGGACAACTTGCTGACATCATGCTTGAGAAAGTGACTGCTCCCAAGTATAATGACCCAGGGAGTCATGTGGTAGGAGTTGTTATAAATGGGATGCAAATAAAGAATGCTCTGATTGTTCTGGGAGCAACAAGAAATGTAATGACCAAGGAAATCCTGTAGCAACTAAATATTGTAAGCATAAGACCTACTCCTATTGTCCCGCAACTTGCTGATAGTTCTACTATTAAGCCTAATAGTATAGTATAAGATCTAGTGGTAACTTTAGACTATTGGGAGTACCCAACATATTTTATGTTTCTTTCTCCTAAAGCCACACTAGGTAGGTACCCCATTATTCTTGGAAGACCATGGTTAGCAACAATAGATGCTTATATTTGATGCCGAACATGAGACATGACCATTTCTGATGGAAAGAGCACCAAAAATCTTGTTCTCTACCCTCCCACTCAGCCATCCCATGATAAGGATAATCCAGTATGGCCACATGTTGGTGAAGAGGCTGATGAAGTTAACTATGTGGCACAACTTATGATGTTACACAAAATTCATTTCTTGTAGCTTCATAATGAAGATGAAGTATTGTCTCACATAATTTAGAACCATTATGAGGTAGAGGAAGCATCATCCTTTCATGTATTTGATTCTGTTGCTTCAATGACAACACTCGTGCCCACTCTTCCTGTAGCCGCTTATCCTACAAATGCCTTTCATGCAGCCAAATTTCCTATAGCAACATGTAAGTTCCACGCATTACTTCCAGATGAACTCAAGGTACCAAGAATTAGTGAAGCAGTTATGGTTGAGTTAACTACACAAGTGCAAATGTCAGAAGGGAAATATTTGAATATCAACAGTAAATTGAGTGAAGAACAATAATTATTATTAACAAACCAACTTAAGGCCCACCAAAATGCATTTGCATGAGACTGCCATGATATGAAGGGATTGGATCCTAAAATTTTCACTCATAGGATATACATAAAAGATGATTGTACACCAGTAAGGCAACCACAAAGAAGAATTAACTCTACATTGAGAGAAATAGTAAAAGAGGAACTGCGAAAATTGCTAGATGCAGAATTTATCTACCCCATTTCAGATAGCCAGTGGGTGTCCCCATTGGTGATTGTGCCCATAAAAGGAGGGAAGTGGTGAGTTTTTATTGATTACAGGGAACTTAACTCTGCCACCAAAAAGGACCATTTTCCCTTACCATTCATAGATCAAGTTCTGGACTCACTTGCAAGAAAGCAACACTTTTCTTTTCTTGATGGATTCAGTGGCTAGAACCAGATCCAAACCTGCACTAGAGGACTAGGAGAAGACCACCTTTACCTGTCCATGGGGAACCTATGCTTACTCAGTACTTCCATTTGGCTTATGCAATGCACTGATAACTTTTCAAAGGGTAGTCATTAGCATATTTTCAGATATCTCTCACGATTGCATAAAAATTTATATGGATGATTTCACTACTTATGGTGCTTATTTCAATGAAGAATTGGAGAATATTAAGAGAGTCCTACAAACATGTGAATACCATAATCTATCTTTAAATAGTGAGAAGTGCTTCATGATGATGCAGGAAGGTGTAGTTCTTGGCCACTACATCTCTCACAAAGGAATTCAAGTAGATCTTGCAAAGATTGAGGTAATTATCAATCTGCCTATCCCTGCAAAACAAAAAGATGTTAGGAGCTTCTTAGGAAATGCATGTTCTTACAGGAGGTTCATAAAAGACTTCATAAAAATGGCATTACCATTGTATAATATCCTAACTAAAGATGCCGAGTTCTAATGGACAAAAGGTTCTGACAAGGTATTTTCTAATTTGAAAGAAACTTTAACTCACGCTCTTGTAATCAAGGGACCTAATTGGGAATTTCATTTTCATATCCATATAGATGCATCAGACTATGCTATAGGAGTAGTGCTAGGACAGAAAGAAGGAGCTATTGAAAACACCATTTACTTTGTTAGCAAAAATCTGTAAGGAGCTGAATTCAACTATACAATGACAAAAAACTAAATGTTAACAGTAATCTATGCTTTAAAAAAAATCAAACATTACATAACAAGCTACCAAATCTTTGTGCACACCGATCATGCATCCATCAGATACCTTATAAATAAACCTCCGATTTTAGGAAGGCTAGCAAGATGGTTACTGCTGATGCAGGAGTTTGACATAATCATTGTGGATAAACCAGGGAAGGCCAATGTTGCTGCAGATTTTCTTTCAAGGCTGACCAAATCAGAAGACAATCAAGTCCTAGATGATTCTTTTCCTGATGAGTACTTATTTTCCATCAGTGTGCAGACACCCTGGTATGCTGACATAGCTAATTTTCTGGTCATGGGGAGAGTCCCTCCTCACTTCTCTCCAAAAGAGAGGAGAGTGCTCATTGAAAAATCTTTTCCTTTCTCATGGATTGCTGAATGTTTGTTCTATACTGGACCTAACCAAGTCATGAGGAGATGCGTGAGGGAAGATGAAACATAAGATATCCTAATTGCATGCCACAATGAACCCTGTGGAGGACATTTTGCAGCTAAGAGGACAACAATGAAGATTTTGAACATAAGATATTACTGGCCAACACTCCACAAGGATGCAGGGAGATATACAAGGAGGTGTGACATATGCCAAAGCATGGGCCGACCAACCAAATCTGATGAGATTCCACTTTTCCCCCAGGTAGTAATCAATCCATTTGATAAGTGTGGACTCAATTTTGTAGGACCCATTGATCCTCCATCAAAAGGTAAATCCTATATTTTGGTATGTACTGATTATGTAACTAAATGGGTAGAAGTTAAGGCAATGAAGCATGCAAGAGATAATAAGGTTGCAAAATTTTTGTATGAAGAAATTTTCTCATGATATGGTGTTCCAAGAGAGATAGTGACTGATCAAGGGACTCAATTCATTTCAAACCTTGTTACAACATTGGTCAATGAGTACAACATTAGGCACAAGAAGTCTACTTCTTATCACCCTCAGGCCAACAAAAAAGTTGAGGTGGCTAACAAAGAAATTGAAGCCAATCTGACCAAAACAATGGCTATCCATAAAAAGGATTGGGCAAGCAGGCTACCAGAAGCTGTTTTGGCTTACCGAACCACCCAAAAAACAACTATAGGATTCACTCCATTTGAGCTACTATATGGAAAGACAACCATGATACCCATTGAATTTGAGCTTAAGACTCTTATGGTTGCAGTAGAATTGGGCATGGATATTTTTGAAGCACAAAGAGATAGAACCATGTAGCTGAATGCTTTGGATGAGATGAGGAAGGTAACTTTGCATCACATAGAGGTAGTGTAAACTCAATGAATAAAGTGGAATAATAAATTCATCAAGGATAAGAAATTTCAGAGTGGAGATTGGGCATTGCTCTATGACTCAAGATATCAGGATAATGCCAAAAAATTATAGACAAGGTGGCTTAGGCCATATGAGGTGGTTGAAGTATTTTCTAATGGAGTCATTCAACTTACCACCATTGAACCTGTCAGGTTTAAGTTGCTGGTGAATGGTCATCGTCTGAGATTGTATCACAAGCCAAATTCTAAGGAAGAGTTCCTGCAACAAATCACTCAGTGTGCAACACTTGAACTTCCTGCAGTCGAAGGAAGTGGACGTAGTGTCCCTTCTTTCAGATAATTAAGGTATGTAACTTCTCATAATAAAGATTCCCACTTTGTGGGGGTTCACTTCTCCACCCATCCACCCATTCATTCCACCTTTCTCTCTCTTCCACCTCGTCACCATTATTTCACTTCATCTCACTCCACCTCATTCCACTTCGCTTTCATTAATCGCTCAATTGATTTCTTGAAAAGTGACCGATACTTTCTCCATGATCTTTGCAATAAATCTTCCATGAATTCAGGTACGGGCGCATTAATTGTTATATCTTAATTATCTTCTAGTGCATTTATTTGATTGTTGTGAATTGATATGGCATGTTCGCCATAACATGTAATTAGTCCATGTCCGTATCAAATTGACATTCCACCTCGAATGTGAGGACACATGTGAAAATTTAGGTTGGGGGGATGTGTCAATGCCATGTCCGTATGTTTGTCCATACTGGTTCACGTACTAGCAAGATTTAAGTCATTGAGCCAATTTGAATTCTGAGATGATGACTCGTATGTTGCGAAATGCAAATCCTCCACTGCCATTTTCCTTAATCATAGCCTGCATTTATTACTCCTTTATTGCTTTAACTATTCCTGTCATAATCCTAAGCCAAAAGGTAAAATTCAAACGACACGAGCATTAGAAATTTAGCAGAGTGCAGGAAGGAGAAGTTTGGCATTTAGAAAAGGATTGTAGGAAGAAAAACTTTGCAGAGTGACTGTTTGATTGGAAACAATGGGAGGTGAGTTAATTCGAAATGAACCCATGATTCATGATGTATTATTGTAGGATGCACCTTGCCTAGCCGAGTTTAGAAACTATGGATGGCTAGACTATTTCTTAAAGCTAGATGGTTTTGATGAAAATGTTGCATTCGAATTTTCCCACACATTGTCAGAAAGTAAGGCCATAGTAAAAGGATTGGAAGTCACAACTACAGAGGAAAGAAATGTAGAAGTTACTTGGTTACCTACCGATAGAAAAAATTACCCTGCCGCCAGGGATGCCAGGTTGGCTAGGGCCAAATTTACAGAACCTAATGACCCTCCATTGAGCATGGACAAACAAGGAGTGAACAAGACTTTTCTGTTCGAGCTATGGAAGTAGGTTGCAGTCTATGTTGTCAAGTATATCACTTGCGAAGGTCGCTAGTCAAATTTACATTCTGTGTATTTTAAGCTCCTGAACCACATGAGGCATGAAAGGAGAATGAATGTGCCCAATGTGTTGTACCACCTTCTTTCGATCATGGCAACAAAGACCCAGAAAGGTAGGGACAATTCTATTTCTCACCACTGTCTAATCAAATTATTAGTTGAAAATTCTTTGCATGATGTGTCCAATATTTCTTGGGAAGAATTTTTGAGTATTGATCAAATTAGACCAGAGCATTTGCGACCTAGGGTTTTTCCTCAACCTCGTAGGGTTGGGAGGAGAAGGAGAAATGTTGGGACCACTTCTGGTGCCTCAACTTCTGACGCAAGCCCTAGTGGAAACCCTCTTGCAACCACACAAACTATTGAGATTAGTTCTTCTGAGATAGGGAATTTTGATAAAGAGAGTTCCTCTCCTGAATCTGATGATGATGTTCCCTTTGGCATCTTAATGAAAACTAGAGCACAAAAGAAGAAGGCCGAACCAAAGGAAGGAAAAACTAAAAAGAAAATGGTAGAAAAATAAGTGTCAAGCTTCAAGAAATGGAAGGTTGACACTATTCTTCCTACAACAAAGGAAAGACGAAGAAACCCTCCTAGAAAATCAAAGTCATCTAGGCCAGCCATTGGGGTATCTCCTGAGGGAAGCGCTAAACCTTGAAAGTTTCCATGGGAGGATACAGAAGCTCCAATGGAGCAGGTAAATGTTGAAGAAAATAATGTGTTTGAAGAAGCAACAAATTTAACACTGGCTGATCTTGAGGATATTGCAGAGAAAGTTGAAAACCAGGCATCTGAGGAAAATCAAGAACTCCTGCAGCAAGAGTTCTTGTAGCATGAGCAATAAAAAGAATAAGAGGTGTTACAAATTGAAATGAGAGAACAAGGACTAGAGCCCCTGCAACCAGAATTGGATGAGCAAACAAAAGCCCTGTAGATGGTACTCTACCAAGAGCAAGCACAAGTGCCAGGTAAAATGATGGTAGGAGCACATATGCCCTTTTATTTTTCAATTAGAATAGTAGTCTTGAACTTGTGGAAATAAATACAAAGAAGGGATGAAGAATGGAAAGCAGAAAAATGTACGCTGAAGAAGGAAATTGAACAGAGAGATGAAGAAATTAAGGATAAGAATGCAAAAAATGTTGTTTTGAAGAAGAAGGTGGATGCCATGACAAATTTAGGGCCACAAATATTAGAATGAAGGGCTCCTCTGAGGGTATATGCTCTGTATTTAAAGGAGAAGCATATTTCTTTCAAATTTGCAAAGATTGTTTCAAGTTTGAACCCCTCCATTGAGACCCCTACTGAATTTTTCAATGCTTTTCGGATTGCTCCTCCCGAGATGAATTTTTTTTTGTATGAATTTTATTTACATAATTATGTTGTGACCAAAGACAATGATTGGAATCCACTATTATATGTTGGGGATATCCAATTAAGGGCATTCATGTCCTGGATACAAAATGAAGTAAGTTGGGGAAAGCAGTACATGGCTTATAGGCAAGTTGAATCCAACATTCCCTTGCCCATCAGGGCTGAATCTAGACATCTAGGAGATATTTTTAAGGATTGACACATAATTCTATATCAACCAAGCTATAGCTGTAGGATCCTGCCTAAGAGAGAGGCAGTATATAAAGCATATGAGGAGATGACAAGAACCACATGAGAATCTGTGATGGGATATCTGTCACAGAGATGGAACAACCTAACCGATGATTTGAAGCAAGCTGAGCCTCATTCCGCACACAACTATGTTGCAACACTTAAGAGGGATGAAAGATATATGTAGATTGGAAGAACAAAAGGACAATTTTGGCTTCCACTAATTTTCCAGCCACCTATCCTACTGTGGTTAGTGCCAAACTTTAGATATTATAGGTATGACATAGATGATGAGAGACATAGATGGAGTAGGCTAGACAAGAAAAAAGGGTTCTATTGGGATCCTAATTTAGACACGACAAAAATCGATGTGGGACAACTTGCAGTTGCCAACTTTAGGGCATTGGCCAAAAAAAAACACAACTCTTCCTCTACTGGAGGACCAACAAGACATTAGGTTGGGGGAGAAATGATGATTCTAGTTTATGGTATAATTATTGATAGGGTTGTTGTACATTTCTTGCAGTTGACATAAGACTTTGATGCTTGGGAGTTGATCTTTTCATAACATTTCCTTAAAACCATAGACCTTGGACATGAATTTATTTTCATAACTTTCAAATGATATTAACATGCTATATGGATTGTTTGTGTTAATTTTGCATGTGATTAATGAATGTCGCTTTAAGATGATTATGAATATGCAGTTGTTATGCATGCTAATGTTGTCATGCATATAATTTGAGGCCTGCAATTCAAGAAGTCCACCAGCTGGTCGTGTACCATATTGGTCAACAAGGTGGTCATTTAATGAAGAGAACACTCTTGGTGGCTAGAGATTCCTTATGCAAATCAGATTGTAACCACCTTGTAATGGTCTTAAATGCTATTGAGCATGCACTGATGCTACTATTGTGCTAGATTCACATGAAGGCAATCATGCCTGATAGGTTCTGTGTATGCGTAGCTGCCTCTGCTCTTTTTCGCACTTTCTCTAATGTGGCATCCTTCGTGTTTGCTGGAGTTGACCACCTTGCTAGGTGGTTGGATAAATAAGGCTCTGATGTTCCTTCCAAACTCTCTTGAGTTGAAGATAGCTTAACTTGATGTACTCACATTCTTAGCTTTTCTGTAATACATTTATGCTGCTCAATTGTACTCATGTTTTCCAATAAATAAAATGAAGTTATAAGTTTGTGCATCTGAGTCTATCTTAGTTTTAGGGAATACTTATCCAAGGGGGCCCACTTGGTGAGTATTCCATCTTGTACCTTAGTTTTTTTTTTCTTCAGTAATTAGTTAAGAATCTGGCATTGACTGTTCCCACAACCACTATAATTCCATTATGTGACTGTTCCTGCAACCAAAGCAGAACAAAGTAGTTTCCTATTTGTTCGCTCATATTTTCATATCTGTCATGCATTTCAGTTCAGTCTAGTTATTGGTTGATGTTCAATATTTATGTTATTTCCTTCCAAGCAATTTACTTTCAGTATTGCACCTTTCTTAAGCTATAGGATGAATGTGGCTACTTTGGATTCCTAGTGCACATACAGTGCTGACCCATTTCAAGTTTACGTCCCTGGGTTGAAAATTTAAATGCACCTTCATGATGATTGAGATAGCTATTAAGGTTAGATGTCCAATCTTTGAATCACAACTGTAAAGGCTTAGTTGTTAAAATCATTATAGGAGGCCAAAAAATAGGATCATGAAAGACATGAAATGTGTAGTTTATGTTAGATTACTAGAAAACTTCTATCAAATAAAATTATGATTCATTGCAAGATGAGTGTGTGGGAGCAAAGTATTCTCTTCGATTCTTCCTCTTTGGTGTGTTCTCATTGCCTTAGAGTTGGTAATTTTTTTTTGCTCTTGTCAGAACTTCAATCTTGTGAAGACTAGTTTTGTAGGGAAGGCTTCAAGCTCCTCTACTATTTTTCCCACTAAAAATTCAGATTTGATGAACTCCGTAGCTAAGGAGTTGGAAGTGGAAGATCTTACTGATGTCCTAAGGGGAAGCCCTCTCAAGGATAACATTCTTCCTGTTAGTATGAATGAGTTTGTTTCATCCAATATTATTGGATTGACCATTTGGATCAAGCTCCCCTTATGAGCTCTTTGTTTGGACACAATTTTAAACCTTCTTGATCGGCGTGTCCTCCCTTTGGTGGTCTGGAGCTGGTTGACAAATTTTTGTTGTGCTGCACGAGTTCTCTGATGGTCTGGAGCTGGTTGACAAATTTTTGTTGTGCTGCACGAGTTCTCTGATTTTTGTGAGGGTTTTAGGTGCCCTTCATAACCTTTTTATGCTAGTTGGTTCCTTTGATGTTTTGTTGACTTGATTCCTTTTTGGCCTTGCAGATTTTTTGTGTAAAAGGTACAACACCTTGTAAATGCTACTTATATTGTCAAAAACTTTGCATATCTTCTATCACATGCCTTATCTATGCAATCACATTTAATTAGAATTCCCCATATCCTTTTCAACAAATACATTTTTTTTTATGCTTGTGAATTTATTTTGTATGGATATATTACTATTACTATTACTATTGCATGGTTAGAGAAGCAACTTTTCTTTTTGCATAAATTTATGAAGTGATAATTTTTTTAAAATACTGAGTTAGATTTTCACAAAAGTTCATTATCCTTCGCAAATAAAACTAGTTCAAATAATTATTTTCTTACGAGGGAATGTTATAAATTCTCTTCATCCATTAACTATCAAGATGCTTTCAGAAAATGAATCGCTATAACAACAATCTGGCTACACCAATTTTGGTGAAATATTTCTTCTACAATAACTAAAATGTGTTGATGTCTCACATACCGCAGTAGTTCTACAACAATGCCCCCTTTTTTAGCAAGTTTTTTGCATTTCCATTGTAAAATTGTTATTGTAGGCCTTTCTCAGGATAGGCTCTATAGAAAGCTAAAAGTGATAAACAAAGAATGGACTTGCAATAATGCAACAAGTTAAGAGTGGTAAACAAAGAATATAATTGCAATAATATTTAATCATCCATCAAGTAAAGTAGTAAAATAGTTATCAAATACATAATAATCTTATCTAATCCATTCTAGAAAGCCATTTAGTTCAATCAATAACACTAGATTAATAAAAGAGTAAAGTAGGTTTTTATATATAACGTCAAAATGTAGAGTTTGATGCTAAGAAATGGGCATTCTAGTTAACAAATAGAACTATGAACGGATTTCCTTAATGCATAGCAACTTTTTTTAAAGGTATGACAATAAAAATATGTATCACAAGTTGCAAACTCAATTATTATGGATTGCATGAAATTAATGAATATTATTACGATCAAATTGCATGAAAAGGAAATTTTATTAATATTATTTAATTTATGAATAATGTTATTAAATGGGAACAATTATTGAGAATTTCTCACTAAATATTACAAATTTCTTCAAACAAATTTTGGGTTTTGTTCCCCTACTCTCAACCTTTTGTAGCTTTTTGAATTTTTATATTTACTCACTAGATGAAAAAGTTATTGTTGTTTTATTAGCCGATAGGCTATTTTGTTTGAAGTTTCCACCAGGATTTTTGTTAGCCTAGCCGTGAATTGGATTTTTCGGTGTCAGAGATGTCCCGGTCAGTGGCAACTTGAGCGAGTTTTTTTGTGGCGACATCGAGCTTGGTAATTACGTGGGTTGGTGGTGGTGGAGTTGGTGTCCTTGATATGCGGAAGATGAATGGTAAGTATTTTCTTGCGGGAGTGTTAATGCATTCTATCATTGTTGTACGATGGGGGCAGATGAAGTAAATGTGGGTGGAAGAAGTAAATGAAATATTGAGTGTTGCAGTGTGGGAAAGTATAGTCCGAGATGTGCCAGAATATATATTGATTAAGTTTCATTTTTGAAAGAGCCATTGTGGTGTTGGTTTGATAGCAGACTATTCTAAAAATCATCGGCTTCGGTTCCATGGTTTGTTTGATAGGAGGCTATTATAAAAATTGACGGCTTCAACTCCATTTCGTAGCAGATTGGAGGGTTTTAAAACTATTATTCTCCGTAATCTATAAGTCATTTTACATGGGTGTTTTACATATTAAACATGATTTATTTATTATTTATATGTTAAAACTACTATTTTCTGGAATCTGTAAGTCATTTTACATAGGTGTTTGGCGTTATGGTTTTGTATGGATGGAGAACTTGTAGTTAAATCTTCTTTCTTTCATCAAAAAATATGGTTAGGGTTAGTAATTTTAATTTGAGAAAAAAATAATATCATGAAAAATATTGGTACAAGACAACAAGCGAAATTGGAAAAGAGATATTAGGAAAACACTTAAGAATCACAAGAAAATGACAAATGTTCTAAAACCCACATTGAATAGAAGTCTAAAATATGGAGAACAAAAGAGGTAAACTATGATAATGAATGGTTTGTTATGGGGAACTGAAAAGCATAATATCATGAAGAATAGTTTGTTGAAACAAATGAGGAACAAAGAATATAATGAAACATATTGACATGACACTGCCATCCCACGTAATTAGCAAGCTCCACCCCTTACATAAACAGACTCGGGCAGTTTGTTTCAGCGAGCTTCAAGCAGATCAGGAAAAAAAGGAATATCATGAAACTATTGATATAGGATTTGAGCTATGTTCTTTGTTAATGAATATTGAAGATAAATAGAGAAATTATCTAAGAGGTGTTAGAATAAAAATTATTTGCTACAAGTTGTTTTCAATGGGTATTTTGCATAAATGATTTGTCTATAATATTTAATGACAAGCAATGTACCTCGAATTTACAATTAAGCCCGTGGCATTATATGCATTTTGTAGATATTTTTGCATCATATAATTGTTGTCATGGCCTAAAGAAAATATGTATCATCATAAAGAACTAGGTTTAAATAATTGATTTGGCAAGTTGAAAAGATATTTGTATAAGCATGGAGAAATAAATAGTTTGGTGGATTTTAAGTGTTATTCTAATAGCTCTTTTAGATCTGTTCAACTTTATATTTTTAGCCAATAGGCTATTTGTTTGAACTTTCCACTGGGATTTTCATCAACCCAGCCGTGAATAGGATTTGTCGTCTAATAGCTCTTTTACAATTTCTCTATTTGTTTATAATATTTAGTGCCAGGCAATACACAACTCGAATTTATGTGTATATATATGTATTGAATTCCCTGTTTCATATTTAAAAAAAATTATATAGGCAAAAATATATATCCATATATACAGACCAAGACCACTATATCTCATTTGAGAATGCAATAATAATTTATATATGCACATGTATATCTAGACAACTATGTATGCTATCTTTATTTCTATTTAGGTAGAATTTCATTTAAAAAGAGTTAAAATAGCATATGTAAGTAGTATTTAGCTTCTGAGAAAATTGCTACAATACAACCATAACATTAAATGATATAAAATTTAGATGTTGTTAATAACAAAGAATTTAATGGTGCAATATGCTCAACATGTTCATAAGAAATCTGTAAATTTGATTGCACTTTGGCACTAAATGTCCCTATTAAAATTGAATACATTGAAAAACACCGAAAATAGTGTAGATTGCATTTGCTTGGACCCGCCATCTTGATTGCCATTGTCTAGCACCATGAGCAACCATTTCCCATTCCGCTTTTGTGCTTGAAGGTGGCCAGGAGTCCCCCTGTGGCATATATATTTTAATAAGCTCTGAAGTTAAAAACATGTTGTTGGTTTGCATAACTTTTTCCCTTTGCTTGCTATTTGTTTTGCGCTCTATGCACCTCTCACATAATGCCCATTCTATAAATGTTTGGTGTTATATCCATTAACATAGGAGCAATTGTAGATTAAGAACTCCTCCCCTTCAAATTTATGAAGACAACAAACATCCAAATTGGATTTTCCCTCAATTGACTTGTTGAGAAAGCTATAAATTCAAACCTTTTGTTCCCTATAGTAATGCATTTCTTTGGAGTAGACAATATCCTATAGGAAAAAAAAGGTTTGAATTCATACCCTTCTTAACCAATCAATTGATGGAAAATTCAATTTCGATGTTTTATCTCTTCATAAATTTCAAGGGGAGAAGTTTGTATATAGTGAGGAAAAAGTACAGTAAACACATCTATTTAGATATAATAGTGTATATATAAATAGATATAGACATGTTTGCATATGGATATATATTTTGTCATATGTGTGTGTTTTTAAATGTGCAGATGAAGGGGAAATTCAATGCATATATGTACATAATCATTTCTATTCTTATTGTTGTATAGCCTATTATTGCGATAAGAAAGGGTGAAAGGACCAACTAGCAACATATACAAATATCTGTATATAGCTATATGTAGAAATATAGTAAAATAATAAAAAACTACATAGATACATATATAAGCAACCTCAAAGATAAAAAGATACATATAGGGGTACATATACATATGCATTTACCATTTTTCTTCTTGTTGATGTATCCCCTGGTGTTTCGACAATATTACAAGTGCATTTCTATTCTTGTTCTTGTATCCTGTGTTGTTTGATCAATATTAGAAGTGGAATGGTTATAGATCGATATTTCTAAGTTATCTATCAATTACCATTGGGATGTTGCAATTCATTTATCTTTTGTTTTTATTATGAAATAGAGCTATCAATTAGTCATCTCAAATTGTAACATTTTGTCCCTATAAAAAGTTCCCAAAACTATGTCTATAGAATCGGGCTTTGTGGATGGGTCTCCAGAGGCCCCTAATATTGATTTGTTGACATCTCCCACTGTTCCCATTATGACATATGGCTTTGAGGGCGTGAACCACCAATCTTCAAATCCTGATTCTGTTAAGTATAAATTTCCTTTTTGTTATACCTATTATAAATTTGGTGTTATTGTTTCCAACTTTTACTTCGCTTTAAGGTGTATACACACATCGTTGAACTTGCCAAAGCATATAGATGTGCAAGGAGATACACATTGATATTTTATAGCATATAAAAACATCCCTTTCATGTATATGTATATGCATATGTATACATATGTATACATATGTATATGTATGTATATGTATATGTATATGTATGTATATGTATGTATATGTATGTATTTGTATGTATCTGTATATGTATATGTATATGTATGCATATGTATATGTATATGTATATGTATATGTATATGTATATGCATATGTATATGTATGTGTATGTATATGCATATGTGTATGTATATGTATATGTATAAGTATATGTATATGTATATGCATATGTAGATGTCCCGACTGGCGACAACTTGACTAGATTTTTTTATGGTGATGTGGAGCTTTGTAATTACATGGGTTGGTGGTGGTGGAGTTGGTGGCCTCGATACGCATAAGATGAGTGGTAAGTGTTTGCTCACGTGAGGGTTAATGCATCCTGTCATTGTTGTACATGTACATGTATATGTATGTATATGTATGTATATGTATATGTATGTGTATGTATATTCATATGTATATGCAGAAGCTCAATGGTAAGTGTTTGATCATGCAAGGGTTAATGCAATATTCAATGTTGTAGTGTGGGAAAGTATACTTTGATTAAGTTGTATTGTCGAAAGAGCACAATATGATAGATCAGATATGAAGACAAAATATTTCCCCCTACTTTATTGTTGTGTGATGTGTGATGCAACTCCATGAAATTCCACATCAACGTTTCATAATGTTCTTGGTCAGAGGTTTTTCTAGAGTCCACAAGCCTCCACAACACAAAAAAATGGTGTGGAGGATACCGAGTGTGGGTTGTGTGGTTTTGGTTTTAATGCCATATATTTTTTCTTGCATAGATAGATGCCTACACAAATTCTTATATACACTTGGCTTCCACAAACATAACTTTCAACTAGTTGCGTGCATCCAATATTGTATTGTTCTAAACTAGGGATATAACAATAGTGAAATAGTGGAAATGGTTAACACAAAAATCTGTAAAATCCTTTTGTATATATTTTTATATATTCCAATGTTCAAACTATGCTATTCATTTTGTGATCATCCATAGATATACATTTATATACACATGGATACACATATACATTTTATTACATGTTTATGTGTAATTACTACTTTAAATATATCTATGGTTATACATGTATATTCATAAATGCTAATATGGTTGAGCTTGTATGTATACTCCTAGGCTGTGCGAGTACATTCAAGTTCCACAACCTAATCAATTGTTGAATTTAAAAAGGTTGTAAAACAACAACAAAACCATTTGTACTATAGCCAACATAGAGAGGAAATTTGTGTGAAGTGTTGTACACAATACATGCAACAAATGCTAACTGCATCAAGCATAGGTGCAGGTCTACCTGCTGAAAATATTCCCTTGCAGAACCCATTGGCAATGGTAGATGCCACCCCTTAAATACAATCTCAGAACAATCCCCCTACTGTACTAGCACAACAACAACATCTGAAAGAAATGTTCAATGATTGTTACCTTTCTACGGTAAAGCAGTTCTGAAACCACATAGATGCAATTTCAAACCTTTATGTTTGTCAGATATGTAGGGAAAGCTACATAGGGATGCACACTCATATGTAGGGGTCAACAATGACAAGTGTAAGATGTTATTATGAAAAAGGCACCCATCACTTCAGCTCTGCAAATGCAATGGACCCAGGCCCACAACCATTGTTGCTAAAAAAGCTAACACAGGTTGAAGAAATGCTTATTGCTAGGGTGGCTCTAGTTTTAAAAGTTTCCCATGCTAGAGGAGCTCAATTTAAATACAGTGGTCACACAATAAGCTTTCCTTAGGATATCTCGAGTATAGAATTTTTTTTTCCATGCCGACTAAAAGACCTTGAGGTTGTGATCGTATGACGAACCACCATTGAAGGTAGTAATTACGATTGCTATGTTAATAAACACCATGTCATGGATGCATTGGAATACAAAATTCAATATGATAAATACTACAATGATGTTGAGATTGATGTTGAGGCTCTTAATATGTTACCTAATGTTGTTATTGATGTCTCCAATTTATTGCATACAATCGAGCAAGTTTTTGATGAAGAGCTAATGCCATCAACTAGCTCAAAAAATGCTGCTCAAGATGAAAATGGCTCTTCAAAATTTTTATCATTTATCCCTTCCTTTCCAAATGCTAAACGAGAGCTCCAAGCAATCAAACAGGTATTACAAATTGAAAAAAGAGAGAAGAATATTTTGTGTTGGCCTAAAATTATCTATTCTCCTATTAATGAATACAACACTGAAGGTTTATTTACAATGGTCTTTCCAACATTGTTTCCCACTGGAGCAACACTTCCCCTCTAACCTCGAGGAATGCTCAAATTCACTTGCATGAATATGCCCTCCACTTAATGAGATATTTTGACCATAGATTTGGAAAACATGCCAGGTTTAGGTATTTCCTCTACAACTTGATAATGAGACATCACATCCAACAAACTATTTATGTCTTTGTTAGAGTGGACTTGAAAGAAAAAATCCCCAAGTCGTTGTCTGCATTGCATGAACACCTTCAAGCTACTCCTGATGGCTAGATAGTTGAGTAGTTGATGCATTTTGGTGCATCATTGTGCAAGACCTATTCTTTTTGGAGCTCTTGTCAGACCCAACTATCTGCAATAATTGAACAACTTGGCATACCTACCCCTTTTTTCACTTTGAGCTGTGTAGACACAAAATGGGTTGATGTACAAAATGTTTTCTATTTTGTGGCTTGTTTGGTGATGGAGCCTTCAACAAAGACACTAATATATAGTGTTGTTCAGAATCCATATATAACATCCTTATATTTACATAATAGATTCTCAATTTTCAATGAAGAGGTGATTGAAAAGATTTTGCATGCAAAAGATTATTGGTATAGATATGAATGGTACCATCGTGGCTCTGCACATGTGCATGGTTTTTTATGGCTTCTAGAAGCCCTCAACATGGAAACTCTTGATTGGTCCAATCATCATGATGTTACCATGGAAAGGCACTTTTTTGATAGATATGTTCATCTTGGAATCCATGTTGCCCTGCACAAAGATTGCTCAGAATGTATCATTGTTCTGGAGAAAATCTGTGCTTGCTTTCCACGAGCCAAATTATTTCTAGTGATCTAATCATAGACTATGAAGATTTTCTACATAAAGTTCAAAGGCACACAAAATGCTTTGAATATACTTGTTTAAGGAAAAATGGAGAGAAATTACAATGTCGGTATAAAGAACCTTGGCAGCAACAACTTACCTCTACATTGACATTTGATGCTAAGTCTAAAAAATCCTACAAGACAACAATAAATGATGATCACCTAAATATTCATAGCCCACCCATTCTTTCAATATGGCATGCCAATGTTGATTGCGATCCAATTGTTTCTAGGAATTTTTTTAAAAATTATATATCTAAATATGAAGCTAAATTTGAGAAGAAATCAGAAAATTATCTTGATATGTTGAAAAGACTTGCAAATACAAATATAGTTGAGGATAGAGCACTGCTTGCATATGAAAAATTCATGATGAATATTCTTGTGGAGTGTGACATCTCTACACTGGAGACGTGCCATATGTTATAGAAATTACCTCTTCTCACTTCAAGCCGACAATATGTTCATTTGAATGTTGGAAAAAAATCATGGTTCCGTATAAATAAAGATGATGCTGATGAAGACCTGCCAAAAACTTATATTCACTGCTATATGCAAAGGCCTCTAGAGCTAGGTGGTGTATCCCTAATTGACTCGGTATTCTTATATACATATTCAAAGTAGCGCAAAAAGGCCAAATGGAAACTGAGACACCAACCTACAATTGTCCTTGTGTACCCGTTGTTCAAGACTGTTCCTGTTGAAGATACAAAAATATTTGAGACATTTTGTTGGATTGAGCTTATGTTATACAAAACTTTCTGAAACATACAGACAGATATAGGTCTTGCCAAACAAGAGATCATATAAAATTGGAAATTTAAAAAAAAATTTGGTTATCATCCTTAGCATGTTAATAGACTTCCAATTGCATCCACAATTGAAGAAGAACATGGCAGTGATACTGATGATTTGAACCATCGACCTTCTATGGATGATTATGAATGGGAAGTTTTCTCTCGGCTTGGTGTAACTACTAACTTTAGTATGAATTAACTCCAACTATTGGGTAGGCGACACTTTGATATGAACCATTCATGGAATACAAACCACATGCCTAAACAACTTCATAATATTGCTTTGCAGTTCAACCCATTAGTTAGGGCACAATGTGAGCAAGCTATGATACAATTTTTTCCTGTAAATACATCATCCCATCAGCTTTCACCAAAACAATAATTGGCTCTTCTAATCATCCAATCCTATTGCATGCAACCTTCCTCCAAAGGCCCTCTCCGCATGATCATTCAAGGGACAATTGGCACTGGAAAATCCTATTTGATAAATTGTATTAGACAACAAATAAACACATCTACTACTGTATCCAATAGCTCATTGCACACATTGGCCCCCATAGGTGTTGCTGCGTACAACATGTGCGACTCCACAATCCATATAGCCCTTTGAATTCCCATAAAGGATATGAATCCTTTGCAAGGTCAAACATTGACAATATTCCAAAAATAGTTTAAATATATTCAATAAATTTTGATACATGAAATGAGTTTTCTAGGCCCAAAGTTGCTGTTGAAAATAGATAGCCGACTGCACCAAGCATTCCCTGATAACCAGAGGGGGCCATTCGGTGGTGTTTCTATAATCCTTGTTGGTGATATTTCCCAATTGCCACCTATCATGGATACCCTTATTTATGATTCACGCTCATCGACTGTAGCCTTATGGTATACTTTCACAGTCTCTGTCACATTGGACATTATTTTTCGTCAAAAAGGAGATAGCCCTTCCCAACAAAAGTTTCGGGCAATCCTTCTCCACATAAGAAATGGTGAGGCTTTCCACAATGATTGGGAAGAGCTTATGCAATAAATAAATAAAATTCTCTCAGCCTCAAAAAGAGGACAATTTGATGTTTCTACATATTTATTTGCCACAAATGACTTAGTCGTATTCCACAACAAAAAAATGATCAAAAAATTAAACTTTCCCATAGCCATTAGCATTGCTCGAGTAGCACAACAACAGACATTTGATCATGGAGATGATGACCAACTTCTCCTAGAACTACTACTTTGTGTTGGTGAACAGGTGATGCTAACACCAAATTTATGGATTCAAGCTGGCCTAGTCAATGGATCCCTTGGTCTTGTTACAACTATTATGTATAATGCACATTATAAACCACTAGATCCACCTGACTATGTTGTTGTTATCTTCCAAAATTACATTGGTCCACTATGGGACCCAAAAAACCTAAGAGACATCCCCATCCTAGCTATAACTCAGGGTAGTCGAACACAAATTCCACTCACCATGGCATGGGGAATCACAATACATAAAGCACAAGGCTTAACATTAGACAGAGCAACAATAAACATAGGCAAAAAAGAGAGGAAAGGGTTGAATTTTACAACTATCTCTCATGTTAAATCAATTGAAAGACTCTACATTGATCCAACCTTCTCATTTGAGAGATACTCTAGACTTAGCAACAACAAATACATTGCTCGACGTCGCAGTGAAGAGATGTGTTTGGAACAACTCTAGCCCCTACCAAATGCTTCCACCCCCAGATCATGCTTCGACTTATAAAAAAGGCTCTGGAACAATTATTCTCGCACTTGGTCTAGACTATACCATCCTCTTTTCAAGGATTTCTAAGTTAAATTTTATAGAAGCATACAATGTAATAATCTATGCAAAATGGGTATAATGCCAAAGATGGACAGAGATACTAGGCAACAATAAGAAAATGAAAACACTTGTACAATCCAGTGGCATGTTTTGATCATTCCATTCTATTTTTAAGTATATAATATACTATTCCACAAAATATTTCAACAATATTCTATTGTATTTCATTGATTGGTTTTAAATTATGCACCTATGCTCTATTTCCCATTTTCTGTGCCTATATACTCTGTGTTTGACTACCACATTAATTTTCCCCCATTTATTCAATGCTTTGCATCCTCTTTAGATTTACACATTAAAAATAATTTTCTTCCTATTTACTATCTTTTGTACATTGAACAATACAGTTTTTGTTAAATTCAGTATGCATATATGCACCCATAAATATTAATCTGCTAACTTCTCATTTCAACATTTTGTTGTGTCATACTTTTTGTATATGACATTCACAAGAATACACTCTTTTGTATATTCCACCTATCCATGTTTGTCCAAGTGTTTTTAAATTCCATGATGTCTATTCTTTATCAGCATACCTACAATTCTCTTTCAATCGATTTTAACATCTAGTACTCTAAACATACAGTTGCAGCTGTTACAAGTTGATACATATGCATATACAAACAACTTCAAGTATCAAAGATGCATAGAGATTGCAACCAACAATAAGTAGAGCCCAAAATTTCTATAAGACAATAACGTGTTTTGAATATTCTAGTATATTAAACTATATATGCACATACTGTAGAAACATTCTAAAAAAAAATTGTGTTCCATTTGACTAATAAGTTTAAAATTCTACAACCATTTTGGGTATGTGCAAGATCATGATGGGCCAAAAAGTAGCAATATGAAAAAAGTAGCGTTTTTCACTTGCCAAAAAACGCGAAAAATCTTGAGTTGACATTTTTTTGGGTTGGGTGTCAGTACATTGCTCCATAGCAATGCCCAAGCCTAAGTTTTACAAATTGGATATCCGATTTTGGGTTGGGCAATATTTGAAAAACATTTAAAAATGTATTGTGGCGATAAGATTTTGGTGCCACAAATCGGATATCTGATTTGTGGCACACATAGATCCAAGAGTAATTAGGAGGTGGAGGGTGGACAAGAGAGAGAGAGAGAGAGAGAGAGAGAGAGAGAGAGAGAGAGAGAGAGAGAGAGAGAGAGAGAGAGAGAGAGGGAGAGAGAGGGAGAGAGGGAGAGAGAGTGTGGGACAAAGAGAGATGCAGAGTGGGAGAGAGAGGGGGACAAAAGGAAAAATGGAGAGTGGGAGAGAGGGAGACTAGAAGAGAGAGGGAGAGAGGGAGATAGGGAAAGAAAGAGAGGGAAAGACTTGAGAGGGAGAGGGGGAGAGAGAGGGGGAGAGTTGGAGAGAGGAAAGAGAGAATGAGAGAGGGGGGGAGAGAGAGGGAAAGGGAGAGGGAGAGGGAGAGAGGGAGAGGGAGAGAGGAGAGAGGGAGAGGGAGAGAGTGAGAGAGGGGGGGAGAGAGAGGGAAAGGGAGAGGAAGAGAGGGAGAGGGAGAGAGTGAGAGAGGGAAATACCTAAGAGGAAGAGAGAGAGAGAGAGAGAGAGGGGAAGAGAGAGAGAAGAGAGAGGAAGAGAGAGGAAGAGAGGAAGAGAGAGAGGAAGAGAGAGAGGGAGGGGGAGAGAGAGAGGGAAAGAGATAATATTTAAATATTCTATATATTAGTAATATTAATTATTTATATAATATTTTATATATTAACTTAAAGTAAAACAAATCGGATATCCGATTTGGGTAAGCTAATATAAAGCCAAAAAAGGTCATTTTAAAGTCATTCAAATCGGATAGGGGAAGAGGGGAGAGAAGGGGAGAGAAGGGGAGAGAGAGAGGGAGAGAGGGGAAGGCTTAGGGAAGAGAAAGAAGGAGAGAGAGGAGAGAATTAGGAGGAAAGGAGAGGGAAGAAGGGAAAAGAGGAGAATTAGGAGGGGAGATGGAGAGAGAGAGAGAGAGAGGGAGAGAGAGAGGGAGGGAGAGAGAGAGGGAAAGAGATAATATTTAAATATTTTATATATTAGTGATATTAATTAGTTATATAATATTCTATATATTAACTTAATATATATATATATATATATATATATATAAATATTTATACATTAACTAAAAAATATATATAATATTTAAATATTATACATAATAATATAATATATTATATATTATACATAATTCCGTAAGAGATTATCATAAATTATATATTATATATTGAATTATAAACTATATTGTATATTCTCAACTAGATATATTAAAATAAACTATAAACTATTTATGCCCATTTTTTAAATCATATATTAAAAACTATATTAGATTTTTTAAAATTATATATAAAAAAATCGAATATCCGATATGTCTGACACAAAACCTACTACCTAGGGATTAACCTCGGGTTTGCTTCAGAATTTGGCTAGGACATGCCAATCCTAAGAAGTCAACACAAAAAACGTGTTTAACAACTTACCTTATTTTTCTAGACTTCGCCCATGTGGCTGACGACTTTTTTTACCCTAAATTGATGAAACGAAAAGGGTTTTTAAAGGAGATTCTCAACTTTCCACCAATATAATTTATGATTTACTTTGAATTTAATAAATAATTATTATTCATTTTCTATTTGAATTACGACTAAAGTCTTGATTGATAGGCTGATTGAAAAACGTCTATATCTTTCAAACCGTATCACATTTTTTGAATCCAAAACATGCGTCACATTCTATGCTTCACAGACTATAGGATTAAAAAAAAAAATTGAATTTCATAAAGTTTTGACCAAGTTAAGGTGGTTAGACATACAAATTTTTATATTTTTTAAAAGTTGTAATAAAAAAATCATAATTAATTATTTACTTGAAAAAAAAATACAAAAAAATATGCATCACATCGGGACATGAGTCCTCTACTTATATCTAAAATCTTATAAAAAAATATTATCATTTTATTGTGGTTAGGGTGGTTAGATAGACACCTACTTCTTATTTTTCTCCCTGAAATTTAAGTACTACTGCATTGAAATTTCAAATTTTCACCAAATAGATGTTTTTTTAAAATAAACTTAGTAGTTTAGAAACTACATTCAATTCGCTACAGATTCTATTCTTACATATTTTTGAAATAATATAGATAACTTATTCAAATTTTTATGTCAAGTTGCCTAACTCTGATTTTTCTGAATTTTCATTGCCACTTAAGGGCCTATTTTTTCCATGATGATCCTGCACATACCCTGACATTGTGTTTTCTATTTTCTCTATCTATTTACCCCGAGTTTTTATATTTGTCCTTCATGCTTTGCTTCCACATATTCTTATGTCTTCTTGTTAGCTTTTCTATTAGCTTTATTCGATTCAAATAGTTGCTAATGTTGATCTATAAAATTCTCTTTTTTCATCATTTCACTGTTTCACTCTTCTTGTATATTGCATTCAAAAATATATAGTCTTGTGTACATTGATTTTCTTCTTCTCATATATGGTAAAAATCCATGCTATTTGCGATAGGTTGCTTGAGCTTGTTTACAATGATGATGGAGTTTGTTGACAGCGTGGTTTGGTGGTCGTGGAACTAGTTGCCTTGTTCAACATAAAACAAATGGTGTATTTTCGCTCTCATGGGGGTTGATACATCCTAACATTGTTGAGCGATGCCATGGAAGGGAGTACATGTAATATTCAATTTTCTAATATGAGGATGTCTATTTTTTTGCTTCCATTATGAAATGATGCATCGTGGTGCTGGTTTCATAGCAGGCTACTGAACAAATCTGCCATCCACCTCCATTAGATACCAGATTGGAGAGCCTCCCAACTGCTCTGGTCCGCAATCTATAGTGTTTCAGCTTCTATTGTTGTTGTAAGTCATTTTGTAATGCCTTTTTACTGTTCCATACACGTCTAACCAAAGACATATATTTTAATATATTCAAATAAAATGTTGCTTTGCAATAATATCATGTTGGGCTCAATGCAAACATAGATGAAGAATGAGATATGAAGCCCATGTGTCAGAAAATTGCTACCTGAAAGATGACCATAGATGGAATTGTAAATAAGGTTTTTTTTATAGATTTATATTTTCTTGAGTTATACATTCAACCCTTTTCTTACTCCATGGCTAGATAGCCTCCATATATTTGTTGCTATATATATACATTCATGCATGAATTCTTACATGCACTTGACTACAATAAATATAGTCTATTGTACACATTAAATTTGTCCATGTTCGTATAGTTTCCTTTTTAGCTAATCAAAAAAAGTATCTAGATGTGCCAAGAAATTCTAGCCACGGTTGCTCTAATGGAAACCCCGGTGGAAATTTCAAATAAATAGCCGATAGGTAAATGCCAACTATTACATAGATTTCTTGTTTTGTATTAATATGTTTCATGATATTCTCTTTCTCTCATCTCTTTGAAGCTGCCTATAACAAGGTCTTTATTGTCATACTTTACTTGTTCTATTCTTCATCAAACATAAGATTGACCTGTACCTTTTGACTGGTTTATATTTTTTTTGGCCCTTGTATGCTCCCTGGCCTCTAGATATTGTTTGGTGTTATCTCTGTTCATCCTTAGTGCTATATATGCATTTTGTACAGCAGAAGCTCTGTATAAGAAAGTCTCCATATCTATGGTTTACAACTTCTACTCTCCATATGTTAAACTTCCATTTAAAATCTATTTTAGATGACCTGCCATTTGAGCGATTCTAAAATAGTTGTTACAAAAACACTTGAGAATCATAGGTAAATGATAGATGGTCAAAAAAACCACATCAAATACAACCTTAAAAGAGGTAAAAAAACATACATAGACCAAAAAAATTGAAAAAAGGTGAATGGTTCCTATTGATATCCCATTTACGTGTGATTCTAAAGTGTTATTTTAATACATCTTGCAACTATTACATAGAGTGCTTGTCTTGTATCAATATATTTCATGATACTATTTTTCCCTCATCTATTTCAAGCTCCTTATAACAAACTATTAATTGTCGTAGTTATTTTGTTTGGATGGAACATGTTATATGTGTTCTATCAATATGTTCCATGATATTTATTTCCCCTCATCTATTTGAAGTTTTCCATGACAAACTGTTCTTCATGGCACTCTTCTTTCTAGATCCCCATAACAAACTGTTCATTCTTGTAGTTTGCATCTTCTATGCTACATATTTTAAAATTCTATTTAGTGTGGATTTTCTCTATAATATTTAGTACTAGATAAGTTTCATTCTAATACCTGTTATATAAGTGGAAAGACACTTAATAATCACTATGAACCCCTAAACCTGCAAATGCACAAAGACGACAAACATTGTTAGTGTTAGATCAAAATGCATGCACACAAGAGTGAGAGATTCCCCACAAAATCCATCTATTTAAACTAAAATTGGGAACAAATATGAAAAACACATTACAATAAATGAACTTAAATCCTAATCAAGTTAATAGAATGATGATCCTATGGGGGAATTGGTGCCAATGGAGTGTTGCAATTGGCCCTTTCCCAATTCCTATGTAGCAATGTAGATTGATGAAGAAATGGTCAAATCTCCAAAGATATTTGAGCATAACCTTGGTGAAAATGTGAAAATGATATGAGTGTATGGATGAAATGAGAAAAATTGGTTCTCAATTGAAGAGAGTAACTTTGCATGAAGATTGTGGATGATGATGGATTTGAGTAGAGTAAGTTTACTCAAATTGTGGATGTTAGAATGAGAGGAAGAGTCTCTCATTTATAGATTTCAAATTGGAAGAATGAGGGATTTGGATGAATGTGGGATAAAAGACCAACCAATGAGAAGAGGCCACTTGTCCACATGTGATTGGAGGAGGAATGAGCACATTTTGGTCAATGTGCATGATAATGCCATTGGATTCAAATTTGAATTGTGAATGTGACATGTTGGGGGGAGAGAAGAATGAAGTTAATGTCACTTGGCTCAAGGTCAAGGACATGTAAGAGGCATTGAATGCCTTGTTGGAAGGACCAAGCCCACTTGGACTTTTTGAATTCAAATTGAGGGAATATTCCCTTTTGATGCTTTGTGAGGGAAAATAGATGAATTAATAAATCAAAGTATTTGATTTATTGTGCAAGTTGCATTCTCTAGACGATTTTAGGGATTGAGATTAACTTAATCAAGGATTTGATTAACTTAATGAAGAATTAGGTGATGTGACAATTTAGACTTAGGTTTGTGAATTGATTTAAGTCAAGAATTGAGAGGAAATGATTTATCAAATAAATGATTTGATTTATTTAATCAAGAAAGAATATGTTAGATTAAATTGAATAATGTTTTAATTTATTCAATTTAATAAGAGAACTTTAGAGATTTAATTTAAATAAAATGAATTATTTAAATGAACAGAAAAAGATGATTAATTAAATTAAATTGATCAATTTAATCAACAGGGGAGAAAGACCTAATTAAATAAATAATGATTTATTTAATTAAGGGATGATTTATTTAATCAAATACAAATTATTCGATTAAATGACTAGCAAAGGAGATGATTCAAGATGAAATGGTGTTAGTAATTCAGGATCCAGGTGCATGTATATTTTACATGTCTACAATCACAGGAAAAGAACAGATGGTTGGAAACCCACATTAAATAGATCTTAACACCATGGAGAATAGAACAAGTGACCTACAATAATGAACAATTTGTTATGGGCAAGTGGATATTGATACAACACAAGAAATCTATGTAACAGTCAGCTCCTCAATTTAAAATTCAAGCTACATTATTTGGCACTGAATATTATAGATAAAATAGAGGAATTGCAAAAAAACTATTAGAAAAACACTTAAGAATCACAGGTAAATGGAACATGATCAAAAATCCACATTAAACATATTAATACAAGATAACTAGTTTATGTAAGAGTTGAGTTGTCAATTGAACATTTGAGCTATGTTCTTTGGCAGGAAACCCATATTAAATAGAAGTGGTAAAGCCAATGGGCTCCAATACCTTGTACAAAATGGGTATAACGCCATAGACATAATGGAAAATTTGAGGTACATTACTTGCAACTAAATATTATAGGTAAATAGAGAAATTGTAAAAGAGCTATTAGAATAACACTTAACAACCACTAAACTATTTTTATCTTCAATTTTTTTATGCTTTCATACTAACCCTCTACATATATATATATGCAATTACTCCTATGTTAATCTACAATTGCTCCTATATTAATGGGTATAACACCAAAGCTGCACAAAGCTAACTAAAAACAATAAACGAAGGGTGAAAAAATTACTAACCCTAAAACCAGATTTTTTGATGAAGGAAAGAAGATTTAACTGTAATTTCTCCATCCATACAGAGGCATAATCTCTTTGAAGTCTTGAAAATGGGTATAACGTCAAAGATACAAACATATAACAAGGAATAATAAGCAGAGAGTGAAAGACATGAACAATAAATTAGTCACTCTAACACCTCTTATACAATTTCTCTACTTGTCTTCAATATTTATTACCAAAGAACGTAGCTCGAATCTTGTATCAATATGTTTCATGATATTATTTTTTTCTCATCTATTTCAACTGGAGAGCCATCCACAAAGATTCATTCTGCACACTATAAAGACTGTATAATGACTAAAAAGGTGCTTAGAGATCCAACGGGATAGCTAAAACAATAAATAAAGGGTGAAAAAGTTACAACAATCTCTCATTTTAACTACAATTTGTCCATCCAAAACAGATAGATAATCTATTTAAAGTCTGCAAATTGGGTGTAACACCAAAGATAGAAACATATAAAAAAAAGACATGAACAATAAATTAATCATCTATGCAAAATACCTATGCAATACGACTTTATTTGCATTCCATGCCTAAGATGTGTATGCAAAAATATGTTTGCGAAACATGGGCACACATAACAACCAATAGCTAGAAAGGAAAAAGATGTAGTCATGTACGAAATGAGAACCAAGCCAAAGGTGACATTTTTTACTATAGTCTTCTCTGGAATGAAGACCACAATGGCTCTTTCAACAATGCAACTTAATCAATATATTTTCTTGCACATTTGTGTTAAAGCCCTGCAATGAGAATTCAACCAAAAATAATATATGTACATGTATGTATATGTGTATATAATTATATGTATATGTATATGTATATGTATATGCATATGTATATGTATATTTATGTGTAACTGAGGGTAATTTTTTTGTTAGTTTGGTTAGCAGATTTAATGCATAATATATAAAAACCCACAATAAATAATGGAGTGCAAAGGAATTAATAAAGAAACGAATGAAATGATCTCACCCAAGTTCTTCATCCTCCATGACTGATCTCCATTACACCTTCTAGCTTGCTGAAATATGTGAGGTTGCCCTCAGATTATGATGAGCAATCTACTATTGTGACTAGTCCTAAGCAAGTGTTGGAGGATTCAAATGATTATGCAAGAGAAATAAATCCTACATGCAAAACTAAATGGCTAAATGAAAAGAAAATGCTAAACTCAAGAATTGCAAGAAGCTTTCAAGATATTAAGAGATGACAAAATGAGGACAAAATTGATATTTTATAGAAAATGCAATTTTGAATGGACAAATGAGATTAAAGATTGAGAAGTTCCCTAGAATCTATGGTCAAGATTCAAAATAACAACCCCTTAATTAGGGTTATGGAAACTTTAGGGTGAAATTCAAATTGAGTGGACAAGATTTAATTTAAGAAATTAAATCAAGGAAAGAGAATAGGTGTGACAGTGAGATGAGAATTAGCAAGTAGAAAAGGATGAGTTAGGAAATCAAGTCATTTTATAAATTACTCAATTTGTGGAGGGAAATGCTATTTTGAATTTAATATTTTAATTTAATTCAAAATGGTGAAATCATGTGACAGTAAATAATAATTAAATTATTTACTTGAGGAGAGAGAAATTTAAATAAATGATTTTTATTTAAATTTAGAAGTGAATTGTGAGAGACGATTAAATAATTAATTTTAAATTATTTAATTGTAGAAGAAGTGGGTTAATAATTAAATAAATTATGGAGGATTTATTTAATTATGAGAAGATTTAAATATTAGAGACATTTTAAAATAATCAAGAGGGAATAGTGGATTAAATAAATTTAATAATTTATTTAATTCAAAAGAGGACTTTAGACATTAGTGGCGTATTTAAATAAATATGATTTATTTAAATAGTCAAGAAGAATAAGGGAGATGAATTAATTAAATAATTGGTCATTATTTAATTAATAGTTGGATTTGATCAGAAGAACATAATCAAATTATGTTTAGAGGAATTGACGAGAAAATTGAGTTCGCAGGCCTAGGTCAATTTTATTTGTCTACATTGTGCCCCTCTTTGTCATAATGCAGTTTATCGCATTATGGAAAAGAAAAAAAGTCAAAGATATTCCCCAACAAAGGTATGGAGTACCTATGCCCCCTCGAGAAATTTTTTGAATTTTGGCCCGGGGTTAAAATATTTGGAAAGTGTCCCGATAAGCTAAATGGATGCCCAGAAAACCAACGACATGATCGATTTTGAAAAGGAAGGATGTTAATCTAGTGAAAATGCCAGTCAAAGGTGGTCAAATGAGCCTCCAGTACAAACCCAAAAGGCCAAATCCTAATTTTCAACCTATAAATAGGTTTGAAAAGGCAAACCAAGTGTCATTTTCACATTTGCTAGTTAGAGATTTTGGAGAGCAGAGGAGAAGATGGTGATTCCCATGATAGACCACCGTGGCTACCACATGAGGACATTCTCATGACTCAAGGGTGCAGAGGCACTGAAAAGTACCCCCTCTCGACTTTTAATTTCTTGATTTGCATGCATTAAAATTAGGGTTTAGGGGTCAAGAACGATTGCGTTACGATGCAAATGTTGTTGCATAAACCACAAATGTCATCGTGTGTGATTCATTTTTTGTGTTGTGATGCAAGTGCACGGGATGGGCAAGGTTTAGGTTTAAAATGATGCAAACGCTAGGTGAAAAGCCGCAAGTGCTAAAATGCAACACAAGTGCGGTGGCGAGCGACGCAAGTGCAATATTGTAATGCAAAGCAACACAAATATTATGAAATGACGCAATTGCGACATAGAATGACACAATTGATATAAAGCTTCACAATTGCGAGCTGGAATGATAGAACTGCCTAAATGCGATGCAATTGCGAAATACATAGCCACATATGACTTAGCGCAACACAATTGCAGTGAACGCGACACAATTGATGTTGACCAGGGTTGACCATAGTTGACTTAGTGTAGACTCTTTTTTCCAATGCATTTTTCATTTCTCAGATAGTAATAATTCTTTGTAATGCTAATCCAGTTGTGCTAACCCTTGTTTCTGCGTGTGTAGAGAGGACTAGTGCTGATTTATACATGCGAGTCTAAACTTGCCACATATGCATATAAAGATCAGCTAGGAGATTAGGAGCGACAACGGTTGATGAGACTAGGCCTATATTATGTCACCTACATGCCCGTTATTCAAGCGAACATGGGTTTACTGACAACCTTGTGCAAGAGGTGGCACTCCGAGACATGTTCCTTCCACCTACCCATAGGAGAGGCCACTGTGACCTTAGAGGATGTGTACTAGATTCTGCACATCCTGATTAGTGGGGAGTGAGTATGTATGATCCCCACAAAGGGCGACATGCCCTAGGAGAGTTCTATGATGTAGTGGATGATGCCGGTTTGGGTATCCACGGGTATAAGATCAGATGGGAGTTCGTGGTGGATCAGTATGCTTGGTGGGATGCTATGCTTATGACATTGATTGTCAGGGTCCTCATACCAGATCGCTGAGGGCACGAATTCTCGATTGGATGGGGGAATGTATTGGTGTGTATGCATAGTCAGAGGATAGTGTTTTCCTAGGAACCATGTCTACTGGGGATTTTATACCATCAACTTCATGAGGTTGTATACAGGGAGGGTCAAAGTATTAGCTACGACACTACCTTACTAATGATCTGGGCATGTGAGAATATTCCCGTTTTTCGACCACCAGTTCAGATTTAGTAGCTAGGCAAGGGTATGCCCTATGTGTATTTATATGCAGGTTCAATTACCCAGACTCGTGTAGGAGATATAGGGTACTGGTGACACAGGATTGATACACTGATGAGTTTTTTTTGGAGGCCTTTTAGAGATTGTGCCCAGTGGCTGGATGAGGATGGCCATCTTTCTTTATGCAGATAATTTAGATATTTGATTGATCGTACAACTTAGAGCCAAAGGATGATAGAGATGTACCTGCCCCAGTGGGTACTACGATAGTTTGGTGAGCAGTAGGGTGTGCCTGTAGGGATGACCGAGTATGCGTGGTCGTCTAGAGAGACCATATGGGGGCCGCCTATAGTAGTGGCACTGGAAGAGAAACAAATTGATGGGCTAGTTGCACAACAGTGGGGGTGGAGGGGAGGGCCAGTAGATGCAGGGTGGAAGGTTCACAGGCCTATTCCCTTGACAGATGCATATGGTCCCACACCGATTGATTGTAGATCAGTCATTCCATGGGTGCAGAGGGGAGGTCGGGGAGGGAGAGATGGATGGAGAGATGGTGGTTGGGGAAGAGATGGAGGGAGAGATGGTGGCCGAGATGATGGAGGGAGAGGTGGGGGAGATGATAGAGGTGGTGGGGGTGGATATGATGGCGGTGACGATAGGAGTAGGAGGAGGAGGAGGGGTGACAAAGGGCGGAGGTAGCCAAGGAGAGCTAGACAACGGGTGGGTGACACACCATTGTCACCCATCAAGGAGGAGGTTGAGGAGGGAGAGCAGTCAGGCAGGCAGGATGCAAAGGCCAGAGGAGAGGAGGAGGTGGAGGTTAGGGGAGAGGAGGCAGAGTCCAGAGTAGAGGGAGAGGGACCGGGAGAGGAGGATATCATTGCAGAGCATGACCCTCTAGATATTGATGTGGAGGAGGTCGACAGAGAGGAGGAGAGGGATGAGGAGGAGGAGGAGGGGGGATGAGGAGGAGGAGGATGAGGGAGAGGATGATCAAGGGTGAGGAGGGGGGATATACCACCTATTTTTCTAGTGGATGCTACCGCGGATCAAAGGGTTTTCGACCTGCAGAGCAGATTGGATGTGGCTTAGTATTTTTAGGTTTAGGTTCTTACATAGAAATTGAAAGATATGCCCCAGATGATGGCTTAAACTGACCAGGATCATATGGTTTAGGTTCTTCCAAATTTACGACACCATTTTGGATGAGTTTCTTTAGGACAACTTCGATGGGTTCACCCAAGGGGGTGTATGTGCGTTTTGGGAATTGCTTTGTCTGACGAGGTTGCCTTTGGTTTGATTGAGCAAGATTATTTTGAATGGCATTAGCAGTTGGTGTAGGTGCTGTCACAGGTGCATTTTGAGTTTGAACTCCTTTGATTGTGAGTACATGAACTATTGTGTTGACTATTTTCGCATC
>CM021107.1:444663528-444679519 GCA_007115665.2 Sequoiadendron giganteum | reverse complement strand
TCCCTCTCTAAGTTTCTATCCATCTCCATTATCCCTCTCTCTATACCTATCTCTCCCTCCCTCCCTCTTTCTCTCTCTTTGTCCCTCCTTCCTTCTCTAGTTCTCACTAACTCAACTCTCTCTCTCTCTCCACTCTCTACCTTTCCCTCCCCCCTCTCTCTCTCCCTATCTACCTCCCTCTCTCATTCACTCTATATGTCTCTATCTCTCTTTGTGTCTCTGCCACTCTCTCCCCCTACCTCCTCTCCCTTCCTCTCTCTCTCCTTCTCCCTCCCTCTATAATTCTCTCTACCTACCTCTATCACTCTCTCGCTCACTCTCTCTATCTTTGTCTCTCTCTTTCTTTGCCTCTATCTCCCTCTCTCCTTCCCTCCCTTCCTCACTCTCTCTAATTCTTTGATCTCTCCTTATTGGAATTTTAATGTAGGTTATAATGCGAGTTTATCATAATGTGCTTGCATTTCTTGGAATCATAAAAAAATGGTAAAAGGGGATGGAAACCCCTTGATTTAGGACCCACATGCTTTGCTCTTTTCTGCAATCTACATTTTATCTAACATAGAAACACACTTTTCATGGTGTTGACAAAATATCAATCATTGTTTAACAATTCCATGACCTTTTTTGTTTTGTCAATGTAGAAGACTTAAGTTGCATGTTTTTAGGCTGAAATTGATTTTATGAACTAATATTTTCATGTTCTTGGTGTTGGAATGTTATTATCATGCTTTTTTGTTTGAGTTTGATAATATAAAATTGTTGTTTTCATAATTTTTACTAATTCTATTAGATTGATATAGAATCGAACATTCAATATGAAGAAAGTTGGTAAAAAGCTCAAATTTTGGAGGAGTGTGAAGCCAAAAATGAACTAGACAACATTGTGCAATTGGTACAATTGAATACTGAGGTTTTAGATATGTTCTCTTTGTCTTTCCACCTTTTGTGCATGCCACCTTGTCAACATAGTTCATGCGCTACATATAATAGTGTTAATTCAATTCATAGTAGTCCAATTGTTGACCCAAAACACATAACCATTGTTCAGTTGTAATATTTTTCATTTATTTGTGTTCTTTTTGTATTCCTTTCTTGGCCTTATGTTTATGTTACCATGTTACCATGTTCCTAGTTAATATGTTGATAATATGAAGACACCTTAAGTGGTCCATGTTGACACAAGTGAACATATATTGCATTGTTCATGCAACTTCTTCCTTGTGCTTTGTGACATTTCTATTTGAGACATTTTAATCATGCCATGTATGTTGTTATCACTCACTTATTTGCATAGTTCCTCCTATTCTTGTTTAAATTTACTTTATGCCTACAATTTACTCATCTTTGTCTTTTTTATTTTATTTCCAACTCGGGTTGTCTACTTTCTTTTTCTTCCACAACCTTTCATGTTTTATTGTGTTACTTCTTGCTTTGTCCTAATTAGTGCATATATGATCCTACATTTATACAATGCTTTTAAATTTTACATATTGAGCCTACATAGATATATCACACTTTTAAAGCTTTCACATTAGGTTGGGTGTAGTATTGCTTCCCTCCTCAAATATTCTGCTCATATATGCCACATCTGTTGCATCAAGGGCATCATATTTTATCTCTATTCATAGCCTAGGCATTCATTGCTATATATTTACATTGGGGGCATCATGTCTTCCCTCCCACTCATAAGCTTCATTGTGCTATTATGCCCATCTATGGGTATTTAGCTATACATGTGCTTTGGTGATCAAATCCATATATTTATCACTTCCTTCTAAATTCATGCTTATCTATATGGACATCATTACACACTGATTGTGAAATTTCATCAACACATCTTTTGAGTTGCATTATGGAGCATCATGCATTCCATTGTTTACATCAATTGTGAAATTCATGCTATTGTACTAACATGAGTGTTCATAGGCATTGAAAGCCACATAGCCATTATCTTCCCATGCTAGGGACAATTGATTATATCTCTAGCCCATGTGCATGGAGACCTCTCAAGTGTTCACCACAACAAGATTCTCACCCAAGAAAACCTTCTAAAAAGATTTTTTTAGTTTCCAAATAGGCGCCCCTTGTGTTTTTCTCAAGAAGAAACAGTTAATTTTTGTTTTTCCATAATTAGTTTCTCTAGGGAGGTTTGGAGGATATCTTTACTAAATTTGAAATTTAGTGGGTTATGGCTGAATATCTTTGAATGTTTATGAATAGTTGGAGCAATAATTCTCCTTTCAAACACTCTGTCCTTAAGAAAATTTGGCAACAAACATGATCCCCTCATGTCACTTGGGGTTTGTGGAAAGAATGAAACAATAGAATCTTCAAAGAGACTAGAAGGAATGTGATGAATGCTAGTAATACTAAGAAGCCTACACGACTTCTTAGTATGGAGAATTTTCCATGCTATTTGCTCCACAATTATGGAGAATGTGAATGCTACTAATACTAAGAAGCCAACAAGGCTTCCCAATATGTAGGAAACAAAAATACCTTAGAACTGGGGCATGATCAAAGACCTATATAATGTTGACCACAAAAAAAATCCATGCTTAGAAATCATATTAACTTGAAGTGCCCTCAAGCTAGATGGATCAAACTAAATTTTGATGGCTGCTCGGGAACCTTGGATTGGTTGGAGCAGGATGAATAATTAGAGAAGATAAAGGAAATATCTTAGAAAGTTATGCCACCTGCATCGAAATTAAATTGAATAATGAAGTTGAGGCTATAACTGTTTAGTGAGGAGTTTAAAGACTCATTTTTAAAGGACGTCAACATCTTCATATAGAAGGGGACTCTAAAACTATCATTGATTTCATTAATAATAATTAGCTCCTAGCTTGGAACATTAGAGACTATATGTGAGGTTAGGTTTCTTTGAAAAAAAAATCAAATGTCAAAATTGACCACATTTATTGAGAGGGTAATATGGTTGCTACTTCCCTAGCGAATGAGGTCCTTCGTATCAACAATTGAACCTATTGAACAACTGTTGATGAGCTGTCAAGTTCAATTACCTTCCTTCTTATAAAATATTATGTAGATTGCCATGCTTAATACCTCTTTCCATTTGGGCATGATGTCCTACATGCTTGATAGATAATTATCAAATATGGGGTTACATGGTAATAAATATGTTATAAAGGTTCAAAGAATATTCTGTTTGGGAGCTTTAAAATCAAATATATGTGGACTAATAATGCTACTAAGTGTAGCCTTAACAACACATGTGAAGGAGTTCAATCTATCATGACCTCCAGTAGTGCTTCATCCAAGACTAATTCGAAGTGTTATTTTATTCTCCCCTTTAAGTTAGTGATAGTTGTTTGGATCATCCGTTCATTTTTAGTGGCACTTTTCATAATCCTTGTATTCAAATAATCCTTTACGATCTCTCTCCACATTTTGAGGTTTTTTGCTGTCATTTGTGTTATCAACTATCTATTTCATGTAGCCATGGGAGGTCAGAGGGTTAATGTTGACCCTTCCTCACGTGTTAAATTGTAGAGAAAAGATATGTGGGATATCTTTACCCAAGGTGAGATTGCTTCGTGTTCCCAAGAAATATAGGGGCATGATGAGGTCCTCACAAACCGGACTTCAAAATCTTGGAATAAGAGATGAGTTTATGTGGGAGGTATAAGGTTCACTACGATTGAAGCTATGATAAGGCAAGCTATGAGGGTGAGTTGTCAAGGTCAAAAGGTTGCAAGGTTGGGCAAAAGTAAGGACATAGAATATATTGACTCTTTCCTTGAAGAGGACAAGGTGGTAATAATGCATCAAACTGGCTACAAAAGAGTTGTTTTGTTATCTCTTTGGAATGAAGTTATCACCTCATAAAATTCTTTATTTTAGAGGGTAGGTTTTCCATTGCGCATGACTACCATTTCCCTCTTTTGGACTATTTAAGGCACCAAAGAATTATGAGTTTTTCCTTCTTTTTGTTATCTTCCTTAAAATAATGCATTAAAAATGGAGCCTTGCCTCCCCCTTCAATAAGGCTTGATACTTAGCTTATATCAATTCAATCTCACTATCACCCTTGTTTTTCTTCCTTTTGGGGTCATTAATGTTGCCCAAACCTCTACTAGTGAACCTATATAATTAAAGAATAATAAAAAAAATAAGGTAAAAAAAAACTTCTCAAACCCCTCAGTATAATGAGGAGGTTAACTTTGATTGTCCCCCAACTCGGTCTTCTTAAATTGCTACCCCCACCACTATTGGGAAGTTATCTAAAGTCAGTACCAATAAGAAGAAGAACCCTAGTTACTCCACCCCTCAACACATTCTTTTTGTCTATGAAAAGGGATAAGACTGATAAGGCAATGTAGCTCCCTTCCAATGTTGAAATTAAGAAAATCAAAATAAAATCCATGGATGCTAATCTAGCTATTGATACCACCTTTTGATACCACCTTTGTCCCTAATATGATGGAAATTGATAATCCTAATAAGGGCAAATATTTGAGGGCTATTGGGGGGGCAGAAAGTCTGCTATACTGGCTAACATGGCTGCTAGGTTAATAAGTAAAGTGGGTTTTCCTGGGAAGGCCCATAAACTCAAAAGGGATGCTTAAAAAACCCTCAAGGCAATGGAGCAAATCAAAATTGATTTTGAGGCTATTCCCTCGCCGAATCTTAACACTTCTAAAGAAGGACAGTTTGATAAGAAATTTGAGAATGACTCCCCCTATGAAAACTCTGATTCTGAGGAGTTCGAAGAGGATGATACCCACCATGAAAATATTGATGAGGATTATGATAATGTTCTCGTTGATTCTCCTATAAAGATGCAAGAGTATAAGGAGGAAGCGAGTGCTGCCGAAGATCATGCCTATGAAGATTGCATAGTGAAATGGAATGGACTTCAAGATAATCTAGCTGAGCTTCACAAGAAGATAAATAAAATGGAGGATGCTATGTGCGGAATGGTGAATATCATTGATGACATGATGAGGCACTTTCAAAAAAAGAAAAATATGTAAGATAATTGCACAGATAAAAACAAAACGAAACAAAAGCAGGCTGATATGCTGAAGGAACAAGGAGTAACTACCCCCAGGAGGAAAAACCAAACACCTTGTGCAAAGACTAGAAGAACGCAATTGTTAATTATGGGGTGTGATCTCTGTTGTTCTTGTGCTGTTTTTAAGCTGTCTCTGGGTTGTTCTCTTTTGTATTAGCTATGTTTCTTGGTATTGCTGGTAGTTCAAAGTTTATCTTGTTAACTCTTAAAGATTGTTACTAAAGGTTTAGGAACTATGCTTTAAGTTAATGCTCCATTTTTTAGGTTCAGGGCTTGCTGGAGGTTTTTTTTTGGTGCTTTCTTCTGACTGTTCTGCTTTGTAAGGGACTGGTACGTTAGTTTTTCCTAGTTTATTAATATAGAAAACAGTGTACATACACAAAAAAACAGTATTCACAAATTATTATACACTGGAATTTGAAACTAAATTATATTGAAAAGTTGAAACAAAGTAATGGCTATATTCTGCCTGCTAATCCAAGGTCAGCACAGTAGTTACCCAACCTTCTCTCTGTCAGTGGTTTTAATTAGAAAATCACCAGTAATCCCCACAAGAACAAACCCCATGCCTGAAATGATGGAAGCGGTTTACATCCCTCAATATAATTTCTCGGCTTGCAATCTTGGAGATGAATTTTATAGCAGTGTGGCAGTCACCACAGACACGTAGATTTTTAGTAACCTGGATGGGTGTCCCAGGGCTTGTGTTTATAAGCCCAAAGGCAATGGCTAACTTCTCACTATGGCTACAGATGACATTCTTCTTCTCTTCATCGTCTACATCATGCAGCACAAAGCTTGTGTCAGCTACATAACCTTGAACTTTCATCTGCTTTTCCAGACTCCCCAAAACTGCATAGATTTTCTCTGATTGTGGATGTGATCTGTCCGCTGCAACAAAAGCATGAACCTTGCTTCTGATCTCAATCCAGCTACATCCTGTACTCTTTTTCATTCCCCTGTCCTTGAGCATTGTTCTCACCTTTGCAACATCACTCCACCTTCCAGCTGCTGCATAGATGTTTGAGAGAATAATATAATTTCCAGCATTATCTGGCTCAAACTTTTGAAGCCATTCTAACACCGATTCCCCTAACTCAATATTGCCATGAACTTGACAGGCAAAAAGTAGCGATCCTAACACACAAGCATCAGGATCAAATGGCATTTTTTTAATCAAATCATATGCTTCAGTCAGATGCCCAGTTCGGCCAAGAAGATTAACTATGCAAGTATAATGTTCGACCCTAGGAGGGATACAATAATCCCCACTCATCAAGTTAAAATACTGCCACCCTGCATCTAGCAAACCCGCATTACTGCAGGCAGACAACACTCCAACAAAGGTAATATGATCAGGCTTCAAGCCTCTAACCTGCTGCAGTTGAGAAAAAAGTGCAAGTGCAGCTTCGCCCTGCCCATGCATTGCATACCCTGCAATTATTGCATTCCATGACACCACATCTCTATTAGACATTCCGTCAAACACCTTGCGTGCAGTCCTTATACTCCCACATTTTGCATACATATCAACTAGAGCATTCCCAACTTTGCCATAGCCCTCAAATCGATTCCTTATAATGTAATCATGGATCTCTCTACCCTGTTTCAGAGCCGCCAAATCCGCTAAAGCTGGAAGAACGATCACAACAGATGCCCGGCTCAATTTCACTTCCGCCTCCTGCATTTGGTAAAAAATCCTCACGGCCTCATTGGCACATCCATTGTGAGCATACCCTGCAATAATTGCATTCCATGAGACTACATCTCGTGTGGACATTTTGTCAAACACATTACGTGCATTGTCAACGCTTCCACATTTGCTATACATATCCACAAGAGCAGCAGCAACATAAACATCAGACTCCAAATTATTCCTAATTACATCAAGATGTATCTCTCTGCCCTTATGCAGATTCAATAAACCAGCACATGCCTTGAGTACAAATGGGTATGTAAAATTATTAGGTTTTATTCCTAGCTCTTGCATTTTATAATACAGTGCAACGGATTCTTTTTCTGGTCCATTCCATGCATATCCTCTTATGATGGCATTCCAAGCTAAAACATTGGGTTTCTGTATTTTGTCAAAGACTAGGCGTGCATTGTCCAGACTTCCACACATGGCATACATTGTGAGTAATTTGACTTGTAGACATACATTTCGGTGAAGCCCACTGAATATAAGCATGTGGGCATGGATTCTCTTGCCTTGTGCAAGTGCTTTCAGTTGGATACAGGTATTTAAGAGCGAAGAATAGGCAGTAAAGTCCAGAGGAATGCATTGATATTCTGCTGCATGTAAAATGTGCAGAGCTTCGTCCAATCGGCCTTCCCTGGATAGTATGGTTATGGCACATGGTTGGTATTTAGATTTCGATTTTGGAATTCGATTGAGAGAGGAGAATGACGGATTCGCAGCAGCGAATTTGAGTCTGTTGATGGTGTTGATATAGGCCATTCATGACTACATCCAATCCATTATAACGATCAAGTTTGCTGTCATTGTTACTCTTCAGATAAATTTGAATTTATTCAGTTGAATATCGAGTGAGAATTTTTCGTTGTGCAAGCGAACTTCACCCCCTAACCATCATAAGTCGCATTCCTTCAAAAAATTCTTAGCGTTTCTGTTGGCTGTTCTGACTGCTGGAACCTATTGTTTAAGGTTCAGGTCATTAATGATGATGTAATATTGGTTATATTTTTGTTGGTATGGATCCATATACTATTTTTGTTGAGTTATTAAAAAATATTTAAAAAAATAGTATCCAGTCATATATTTTTGTTGAGTTCTTCAAAAATATTTTAAAAACACTATGAAGTCATATATTTTTGTTGAGTTCAAAAATATTAAAAAAAAAGTATTGAGTCATATGATTTTTTGTATCTTATATCTAATTATATGATTGATTTTTAATGCATCTTAATATTTAGATGAGAAAATAACTGCAGTCTAGAACTTCACAAATAATTTATAAAAGTTAAAAAAAGAGACCCCTTACTCCCCACAAAGTGATTGGGTTCTATTGGTGATATCAACTAGTCATAATTATTTGTTTTATTCAAACATTTTTTATGAGTTTTCTTAATGTTTCAAAATTATTAACTATTATAATGGTGAAATTTATCCACCCATGCCCTTTTCCCTTATGTTTGGGGTTCACTTGATTAGATTGTCTAGTATTTTCTTATGTGAACTCAACTTATGACATCTCTGCACCTTGATCTCATTATCATTCATCCATAAAGATTTGGTATTGATCCTCAGATCCACCATTAATTACCTTGGATCATATCTATGGGCACAAACTTGATTCGTGTCATTTCTCAAATCATGAATCTAAATCTTGAAATTGTTAAAACTCAAATTCAAATTAAAAATTGTCCACTCTTAGCTCTAATTGTTATGATTTGACCTAACAACAACACACATTTGTGTTGATTTGTGTGTTATGTTGTTGTAATGGTGTGAATTTTCACCCCTTGCAAATTCCACAGTTACGTACTTCCTACAAATTAGATAAATTAAGTTCAATGATGCTATTCCACATCCCTCATTCGTTTCCCATCCACCTGATTGTTGATTTTTGTGTCGGTGGAGGATATTCTATCGAGGATGCTAGTGCAACACGCAAACATCTGCGTGGCGTGCTATTGTCCTAATAGGATTCAAATGTCTATCTTCTTCATTCTTGAATAATTTGATCTTTTGGGCATTCTACTTGATCACTCTCACTTCTACACACTTCATTTCACAACATTTTCACCACCTTTGAAGCTACAAGTTGATACCCTGCTAGTTTTACTCCTCTCGTTGTTGCGACAACGTTGGCATCTACAAGCTTGAAATCTTATTCCCTCTCCCATTTGCCTTGAGTGCACATGGTTAAAGGTGATCTATTGTTCCATTTTCCATTCACTTAGTATCATCGTATTATTCCCATAGCATATTATTGTTTTCATATTGCATAGTACTTCCATTTCAATACTCTCTTTATCATATTTCTCTATCATCGCTATACTGATTGTTCATGGAGGTGGAAACACCAAAGTGGGGGACTGACTGCAGTAGTCCTCTATACACAACCCCAACATTTGTTTTCCACTATGTGTGTAGACATTTCATTCGTGTGGAGCTCGCAAGAGGCTAAACTGATCATAAGTTGGATTTATACTACCCTTGCTCATCATTTCATTCATAATCAATCTATCCTTCAAGTTAAAATATTCTTCTTGTTATTTAGCTATCTAGTTGCTTTCTATTTCTATTATTTAATTAAATTGCATTTATCAGGTCATTAGTAGGTTCTCTTTGAGTTTTGACTATACTTTACGTTCTTTATCCATACAGATGCCAACACCCAACTAAGATGCCAACATGTCGCGCTAGCATCCGTTCCCCGCACTAGAGTCCTCTGATAGTGAGCTACCTAAATTGTAGTTCAGACTCTAGAAATCTGCTCACCTAACTTCTTAAACCTCTCAGGTTGGTAGAAGGAAAGAGGCAGATCAATTCCCCTTCCTTTCCACCCTCTTAAATGTCAAACTTATCTTAAACAACCCCTTAGCTTGAGGTAGATCAGGGCAATTGATTGTTCTAGACACCCTCGTGACCTGGGGTCTTGAGTAGTTGGTCCCCCTCCTATACATTTTAGTGAACATGACGTGAATTATTTTGGTTCAATTTCATAGTGTTGAAGGAATCTTCTCTCATGTTCTAAGTGTGTTGTAGTTGTGTGCGTTGTAGGGTGCCTAGCCTTGCAACCCATCCTACGACCCCTAGTGGCGTAGCTAGAAGAGTCCCTAAACATTGTGAAGTGAAATATAGAATAGGTCATTGTCTAATTGTTAAACCCTTGGGGGCTTCTAAAAAAGTCCTTTTTGGTGTATGTAGAAGATGACTTCTTTCATGCATCTTCCCATCCCGTCTGTGTAGCTTGCGAGTGGGTCTCCTACTATAAACTTTACCTCAAAGGATTTGTCAATGAATGCTAATAGAGAACCCTATCCTTTGTACATTCCCACTCGTATTAACGAGAATATCGTGACTGGCGTTCTTGTTGATCCTACATGTTGGGTTAATGTTATCACAAAAGAGATTATGGTAATAAATTTCTTACATAAGGATGGGTATGATGAGTCTAAAAGCACTATACATATGCATGATGGGCTTTCAGTCCCTTCCATCGGTTCTATCACCTTTTCAGTCCTAGTTGGGTCCAGGATTGTGAATGCCCTTTTTGACATTATCCCAAAGTCTGAATTGTTTAGAGTGTTCAACTAGGTATTCCTTAGCTAGTTTCCATGAATGCAATCCCTTCGATAATCCATAAGCGCTTGAAATTATCCCATGAGGGCTCTGTGCACGACACCATGTATAAACCCTTGGTGTCATGTGGGGCTTATTCATTAGATCACTTCTAGCCTACCCCTATTGGTTTGCTTCCTCCAAGGACAAACCTTTTGTATTTCACTTACGTAAAATACAAGAATGGGGGCATAGCATCGAAAGTGACCTATCCTCCTTCTGCTTATGCTATTTTAGTTAAGGTTTGCATTATAGTGCAACAACAGGATGCCTCTTCCTCTCAAAAGGGGAAGGGGAAGCCTGCTCATGCTCAAGATCCTTCTTCTTCTTCCTCTGTTGTTCCACTTGCTTTTGCCTCCCATCCTACTACAATACCTTCAACTTTCTCCCTTATGAATCTCTTAGGGATTCTGATGGTGCTTGCTTGGCGGAAGCCCAAGCGTCAGGTGTTCGACCTTCCCACCTTACCCACGATGCCTTGACCTATTGTATATGGTAAAGGGAAGGGTCCCCGTGGTGTAGCCTCTAAGTCTTGGCCTCTGCGACCTCCTATTGTTCCTACCCCAAGGGTAGAAAATGGGAAGAGGCCCACTACTAAGGTGTTTGAGTCTACTTGTCCACTGGTTGTTGTCTCTGTTCTTGCATCTCATCCTCCTATTTCTATCCAAGAGTCACTCCCTCCGCTAAAAATGGTTGTGATGGACACTCTGATGGCTGAATAGGAGCCTCTTGCTCCTCCTCAAGCTGCAACCTCTAGCTGTTGGAGCGGAAGAAATCACCTTGCACATGAGCGTAAGCACTAGAGGAAGGCTCTAACTGTTGAGCAGGTTGATTTGCAAAAAGAGGAAGGGGAGTCAATAGCTCTTGTTTCAGTGTCCTCTATTGTGTCCTCCTCTTCCACTCCTACTTTAGTTCTTGTCACCTCAACCTTATTTCCAGCTCCCCCTGTGAGCGTGAATGACCCTCACCCTAAAAGGGTGCAAGTGTTCATGGCTCCCTCGACTGAGCCTCCTCTCTTGATGTCCCTTCCAGACATCTCACCTTTTCCCAAGCTCGTGGATATGTCGAATACCTCGATGATGTCCATTGCAATTTTCTCTGTTTCTTCCTTACCTTTTGCTTCGTCTATGGGGATCTCGTATCCTTTGATGAAGCAAAATATTGAGGATGAACCTACCTCTAATGGGGTTAGAAGAAGGGATCCCCTTCTTTGAAAGCTGTTTCTGCTTTAGCTTACACCATCTTAGTGATGGAGGCAACCCTAGCGTCCCTTGAGTTCATCACTACCCCCAAATCTTTTGGTGAGGTCGACACTAGATCTCAGGAACCTCCTTTTTCACCCACTCAATTGACACATGGTACTCCCATCAAGTAAATGTTCAACTCAGTAGGTGATGTCTCGACTCTGCCAATGATTTTCACAAAATCAATGATGTTTACCTCATAAGAGTTGAGCAAAGAAGACCTCGAGGAGCCCTCTTCCTTGGCTCTTGTTGTAGGAGAGTCAGAGGGTACTCCCCTTTCTATCCTGCCCTTGCAGGCTCATTCACCTTCCCCTTATAATGATCTAGACTAGGAGAACGATGACCTATTGGTTGATGAGTACTAAAAGTACACCTCTTCTTTATCTATAGATTAGATTGTGTGTGTGTTGTGCTTCCCTCGTACTTGTTTTTTGTGTTCTTGGAGGATCATTTCCACCCTCGTACGTGCTTAGATACAAGAGTGTTTTGTGTCGTAAACTTCTTCTATTTGTTACATCATTCTTCTTTTGTTATACCTTGATTTTTGACAATTGGGGATGATGCAAAGTGTTGGGGGCATTTAGGCTTCCCTTCCATGTTGACCCAATTTTTTATTTTTATTTTGTTTTCATGAACTTTATTCACATGGTTTGATATAGTAGGGGATTGATTATAGTTCATATATATATTAATATATTATATCTATCTATCTATATCTATGATCAGTTTAGACTCTTTAATATCATATCCCCTTGTTTCTTAGTTTTCTCGTTTTTGCTTACATTGTCTTTTAATCTTTCTCTCTTCTTTTCTTGCTTCATGATGTTGTGGTGCTTATGTGTTGTCCCTTGCGTGTGTGACAAAATTTCCATGATTAAATCCCATCATATATTACAAGACACAACATCACTTTCTTCTCTCTCCTTAGGATTTCATGTGCCTTAGTGTTCAACACACACCATCCTAAGGAGGGCTATCATATTGCTTCAATTTTCAAAAGGTGTATTCAGTGGCCAACAGATCCCTTGTTGAAAATCCCTTATTTTTCAAAATTGTATTCTCCAACAAGGACCCCTAGAGGAATTTCTCTTTCATCACATATTCATAAAGAAAGAATTTGAAAACTTTTCTTTGAGAAGGGAGTACTTTTTCTGATGAAAAAGTCTAAAAGATTTCCCTTACGAGGGAGTATTCTTCCTTTTAAATTCCTTGATGAAAGAGATATTTTAGAAGGATTCCTTGATGTTAGAATTGTTTGTGTGAAATGTCATTTCCTTTCAAACAAAGCATACTTAAGCAAACCCCTTTACTTTTGAAGGGTTCTTGAGGGATCCCTGTGAAAGCTTCTCCTTCAAATGTTGATTGTCTACGTGACTATCTGCTTGCATGGATTTTTACTATCTAACATGTTTTGTATGTGGATTAAGATGTTGCTTTGTAGCACCAAGGACTTGTGAAGCTGCTTTATACAACCAAGCTTGGAGGACCAAGAACCTTGAGATTTCCTTCTAGGACCAAGCACCTGTAAGGGCCTATCAGACTCTGTAGAGCCTTTCACATTTGGCCTCCCTCAAGGCTGAGCACCTGGGGTGCCTCCTCTATAGGATTGAGCACCTACAAAGCCTTTTGTTAATCTTTAGTAGGTCCATAGACTTGTGGTGCATTTGTTCAACTCTCCTCAAGACTAAGTACCTCTGGAGCCATCTCTCTCTCCTACACCTAAGTTCACCAGATCGTAGTCTGCTTCCTCAATGGTTTAGGTATACATTTATTAGCTTTCACTCTACTTTATCGAGCATCCGCTTTATCGAGCATCCATTGACACGGAGGATTTCTAAAGTGGGGTGAAAATGTAATGACGTGAATTTTCTCCCCTTGTGAATTCCACATTTACATAACTCCTACCTTAGATAAATTAAATCCAATGATGCTATTCCATGTCCCTCATTCACTTCCCATCCACATGACCGCTATTTTTGTGTCGGTGGAGGATATTCTATTAGGGACACTAGCGTGACACACAAATGTCTATGTGGTGCGCTACCGTCCTGACATGATTCCTCCCCTTGGAATCCACATAGGCATTACAACTCTCTATTGGTGATGAAGTGTAATGTTTCTCCACCCTTGACCAATCTTGAACGACTCCTTTGTCTCCAATTTCACCTTCAAATATCTATCTTCTTGATTCTTGAACAACTTCTTAATCTTCTAGGTATTCTACTTGATCACTCTAACTTCTTCACATTTCATTTCACAAAATTTTCACCACCTTTGAAGTTGCAAGTTGATACCCTGCCAGTTTTACTCCTCTCATTATTGGTAGGAAATAGTAGTGTAGACATGAAAATATCCAGATTGATCCTACATAGTTGGATCCCCGGATCTACACACCAGCTCATCCCTGAATCATCTCCTTGCTACTATTTATCACAATAATCTTTATTTAATTAAATTCACATCATATTTCTCCTTAATTAAATAAATAAATTTATCTGATTAAGTCATTCACTTCTATTAATTAAATAAATCCTTTTGTTTAGTTAATCCTATAGTCCCTCTTTTAATTAAGTAGTTCACTTTATTTAATTAATCCCTAAGTCATCTCCTTTAAATTAAATAAATTACTCTTTATTTGATTTAATCTAACACCACCCTCTTTAATTAAATAAATCAGACTTTATTTAATTAAATCTAAATTCATATTCCTCTCAACTTTGATTTAAATTAATCCAAAAATCTAAGTCAAATTGTCAAATCAACTAATTTCCATCTAAATTAATCAAATCCTGATTAATCCTAATCCTAATCCATCAAATCCTCTAGATTTTGCAACTTGCACAAATAAATCAATTTAATTGATTTATAAATTCTTCTATTTTCTCTCAACATGGCATCAATGAGGGAATATTCCTCAAATTCAAAAAATTCTTCCAAAAGGGATGAGTACATCCAACAAGACATTAAAGGCCTCTTACATGTCCTTTGCCTTGAGCCAAGTGACATTTACTCCATTCATTTCTCCCTCCAACTTGTCATTTCAACAATTTCAAATTCCACCTAACCATATTTATTTGCACATTCATCAAAATGTGCTCATTCCTCCTCCACTCACATGTGAACAAGTGGCCTTTTCCTATTGGTTGGCCTTTTGTCCCACATTCATCCCTTTTTCCTCTTTCTCCATAATTCTCTTCTTTTTATAGAAGGCTCTCATTTGAATTTTGGATCCACAACTTTATGCAACATCATTATCTTCAAGTTTTTGAGCAATCTTCATCCATCCTTATCCATTTTCATCCATTATAGCTAGGCTATGAAGAAATCTCATCAAGGAGCATCCAATCTCCATCATTGATCATCAAATCTTACAAGGAATTGGGAAAGAGCCATTTTCCCCATCAAAATGGCACCAATTCCCCATGGGATTGAGAGTTTGTTCATTTGAATAGGATTTGATAGCTTCTTTCATTGTGTTCTTTACATTATTTCTTATTTTCTTGTTTCAAATGAATATAATGGGGAATGTTGTTTCTAACTTCCATTTTGAGGTAATTGTGTGCTTGTTCTTTTTGTTTGTGTAGGTCTAGGATCACCATTCGCATTTTAGCACTAGAAGGAGGGTGAATCTGAAGAAAATTAACACATTTTTCTAAAAAAAATTGTGGTTTTTGTTGAGTTTTATTGTCTACAAGAAACTCCACCACTATTAGTATAGCAACGCCATATAGCACCATTGCAAATTCCAAACTACGCTGCTGAGGTCTTCCCACCCATAAATTTGAATTTTAAACTATGACACCAACCAACCAAACTCCAAACTGCACCGCTTGTCGAAATAGCTCTACAATCGCGCTCACTGCTTTTGCACAGTCTATCACTATTAGTCCTTAGTGGCACCATATAGCGTTGCTAACTTCCTCAAACTGCACTACAATTGCAGACTGCACTGCTAGATTTGGGTAAAAAGCAGTTTCAAATCAATTTCAATATGTGCTTTTTTATTTTGATTGCTTTTGACTCCTAACTGGTTTTTTGCCCTTTGTTCCTATAGTATTAACTAGTTTTTGTAGGTGGGCTTGATCAAAGGTGAAAGGAGTAAAAAAAGACAAGGATTCCTTTATGACATCATCATCCTATTGTATCAAGTGTTTTTAAAAACTTTGGGAAGAAATTATAATCCTTTTTCTAAGGACTTTGTCATCTTCATGCTTTTTAGGACTCACTAGTTTTCGTTTGGGCTTAAAAAGAACAAAACAAATGAATTAAAAAGAACCATAGGAAACTTACTAGATTTTGTTTTGGGGTTAACAATTGAACAAACAAATCTCACACTTCAAAATTGATGCTTAAAAATAATTCGTATTATTTCTTTGTGGTTTTAAATGAACGTGT
>CM021107.1:444529244-444663428 GCA_007115665.2 Sequoiadendron giganteum | reverse complement strand
GCATCTATGACATGTTGTAAGAGAATATGCTATTTATAGCATGTGTATGACAGATTCTCTTACAGCTGTCATAACGGTTATTTATGACATATTCTATGACAGTGTAAGAACTGTAAGAGCATCCGTCATTGCCTAAACTTAGGAATGGGCGACCCACTTATGGAATGCATGTTGGAACAAGTGTTAGGACTTATGACACACTTGGACATGTGTCCCTAGGCATGGGTTTTGGGCCATGCACCCATGTTGGACGCCTATCTCAAGGAGATGCCATTTTGGCCTTGTAAAAGTCTATATAAGCAGTGCTTTGGATGGGAGAAAAATAGAGTTTGACAGGTACTATTATGTTGCTGGATTGTCTCCAGATACGAGTGTTGAAGACTCCATGATAGCTTGCATTGCAAGTGTGTTGTAAACAGCAAGTGTTTTGATAATACATTGTGCAGGTTTTGGAGTGTGGGATTTTTTACCGAAAGGTTTTCCCCACGGTAAATATTTGTGTCACTTCTATCTTCTGTCTATCTTTCTATATGTATGTGATTGCAGCAACATCTAAGTTAACATATGTTTAAAATTCTGTAATTGTAAGGGTTAAAATGAATTTGCACTCTCCTCTCCTCATAGATTAGTGTAGGAAACTGTAATTCCGCACACCTAGTTTCCTTTCAGCTGGTATCAGAGCTTGATCACCTTTGGTCCTAGTTGTTGGGTAAGGGGTTTTTTGAGCTAATCTCAGATTGAGTGGGAGTATTGTGCAGAGTATTCAATAACCTTATTGCAGGAAAGAGATGGCAAGTTCTTCATACAGCAAGATGGAGGTGGAGAGATTCACCGACATGAATTTTGAGCTTTGGAAGCTCAAGATGGAGGACATGCTAGTTGATAGAGATGTTTGGGAAGCTGTCTCAAACAATACTAAACCAGTAGCTATGTCTCAAATTGATTGGGATCTCAAGGATCAGAAAGCTAAGGGAATCATAAGACTCTATCTAGTTGATTCCATCCTCCTGAATGTTCTTGATGAGAAGACTGCAAACTCCTTGTGGGAACGGCTTGAGTCTATGTATCAAGCCAAATATCTGGTGAACAAGTTGTTCCTGAGGAAGGAGGATCCATTGCAGATGATCTAAATGCATTTAATATGCTGATTGCACAGTTGACATCATCTGGTGTCAAGATAGAGGAGGAGGATCGATGTATGACCCTGTTATGTTCCTTGTCGGATTCATGGGACCATCTTGTGATGTCTCTTGGAAGTACTATAGTCACTTTCAGAATGGATGATGTGGTGTCTTCACTGCTGTCTGAGGAGATGCAGAGAAAGTCTTCAGATTCGGCTAAGGAAGCTCTTGTTGTTTGTGGAAGACCCAAAGACCGATGGAAGAAGAAGGACAAGAAAACTGAGAAGGGTAGATCCAAATCCTGTGGGAGATCCAAGACTCCTGGAAAGACCAAGGCTAGTTGTTGTAATTGTGGCAAATCTGGGCACTTCAGAAGAGATTGCAAAGAGGCAAAGAAGAAGAAGTCACCAGATTCAGATTCTGATAGAACCCAAGATGATGGAGATGCTTTCATCACAGCCCTGGCCACCCATGCATTAGATGATGTGTGGCTAATTGACTATGGTGCTTCATTCCATATGACCTCTCATCGAAGCTGGTTCTCAAAGTATGAGGAGTTCGATGGTGGAAAGGTGTACCTGGGTGATGACTCTCACCTGAAGATCGTTGGTCGAGGAAGAGTCTCTATCTGATTTCTTGATGGACGAGTGAAGGGAATCAGTGGGGTAATGCACATCCCAGACTTGGCACGGAACCTGATCTCTATAAGTATGTTGAGTGATGCAGGTGTGCAGGTTGTCTTTTCAAAAGATGGATGCAAGATGACTAGAGGAGCTATGGTGCTCGCGAGGGGTACTCAGAGAGGTACTCTGTTTCAGCTGGAAGCATGCACTCCTCAGTGCAATAGTTCTTCTGTCTCAAGGAAGAGAGCTGCAGTCACTTCATCCCCACCATCTAAATGAGCAGTGAAGAGATCTATTGTAACGGGTTCTGATGGTAGTGCATCTTGTGTACCCAAGGGTGCAAACACTTTGGAAGGAAAACTTCCTGCTGAAAAGACAATGTTGTGGCATATGAGATTTGGCCACTTTGGTGAGAAGGGTCTTAGAACCCTAAAGAACAAGAACCTCGTTGAGGGGTTAAATGATTGTAATCTCGAGTTCAAATTTTGTGAACATTGTGTTTATGGAAAATAGAACCGTGTTCAGTTTTATTCTAGTTCTCACAAGACTTCTGGTGTGTTGGATCTAATTCATTCTGATGTATTTGGTCCTGTTAATGTTCCTTCTCTCTCCAAATTTGTATACTTTGTATCTTTCATAGATGATTACAGTAGAAGGACATGGATTTATTTCCTTAGAAGCAAGTCTGAAGTCTTTAGTCGGTTCAAGGAATTTAAAGCTCTCGTTGAGAATCAGACTAGTAAAAAGATTAAATGTGTGAGAACTGATAACGATGGTGAGTTTTGTTCGGAAAAGTTTGAGACGTTCTATAAAGAACGAGGGATTGAAAGGCATAAGACAACTCCTTATAACCCACAACAAAATGGAGTTGCAGAAAGAATGAACAGGACCCTGATGGAGAAGGCTAGGAGTATGCTTAGTGGAGCAAGCCTCGAACAAAGGTTTTGGGCAGAAGCTGTAGCCACTACTTGCTATTTGGTTAATAGATCTCCTACATCAGCTCTTGTTGGTAAGACACCCATGGAGGTGTGGTCTAGTAAGAAGCCTTCCATTAGAAATCTTCGCGTTTTTGGTTGTGAAGCTTATGCACATGTGCCTAAGGAGAAAAGGTCTAAATTGGAGAACAAGGCAGTTAAATGTATCTTCATCGGCTATAGTGTTGGTGTGAAAGGGTACAAGCTTTGGGATCTTGTGACTGGTAAGGTGTTGTATAGTAGAAATGTTATTTTTAGAGAGCTAACACTTTCTCCTGTTAACCTACAGCCAGATGAAACAGAAAAGAAAGAAGATGTGGTTCAGTTACCTTCTACCCCTGAGAAGACTGAACAAAGAGACCTAGTTGGATCTGATGATGAGGAGAGCTCTAGCAGCTCTGAAAGTTCAGAAGAAGAGGTAGAACCTCAACCTCAGCCCTTGAGGAGATCCATGAGAGAAAAGAAGCAGCCAAAGAGGTTTGGATTTTCCATGTTAGATTCCAGTTGTGCTTTTGCCTTGATCACTAACATTGATGAGCCTAGAACTGTGAAAGAGGCTATGGGTATGAAAGATGCAGGTTCATGGATTGAGGCCATGGAGAATGAGATGGTTTCATTGGAGAAAAACAAAACATGGGACCTGGTACCATTGGCTAAAGGACGGAAACTTGTTGGATGTAAATGGGTGTTCAAGAAGAAGTTCTGTGCAGATGGCAGTGTTGAGAAGTACAAGGCTAGATTGGTTGCGAAGGGGTATTCATAGGTGGAGGGAATTGATTATGGTGAAATATTCTCTCCTGTTGCAATGCTGACATCCATTCGATTTCTGTTATCTCTTACAGCATCTCATGATTTAGAGGTAGAACAGATGGATGTGAAGACAACTTTTCTTCATGGTGACTTGGAGGAAGAGATTTACATGTCACAACCTGAGCACTACATTGAGAAAGGTAAAGAATCTTTGGTTTGCAAATTAAAGAAGTCTTTATATGGTTTGAAGCAATCTCCTAGGATGTGGTACTTGAAGTTTGATGCCTTTGTGTTGTCGATTGGATTTTTGAGATCGAAATCAAATCATTGTGTGTATTACAAAGTTGACAATGATCGTCTTCTCATTATTGCACTATATGTTGATGATATGTTGTTGATTGGGAAGGGTATGAGTATGATTTCTGATTTGAAGTTCTAGTTGTCAGCACAATTTGATATGAAAAATCTAGGGGCAGCCAGGTATATCTTTGGAATCGAAATCAGTAGAGACAGGGCTAACAGAAAACTTTGGTTAAGTCAGAGGAAGTATGTGAAGACTGTGTTGGACAGGTTTAGCATGGCAGATTGCAGACCATTGTGTGTTACTATTTCTTTGGGAACAAAGTTATTTGTAGATGATTGTCCAAAATCTCCTAGTGAGGTGGAGGACATGAGAAGAGTACCTTATGCTAGTGCAGTTGGCAGTTTGATGTATGCTATGGTCTGTACTAGACCAGACATTTCCCAAGCAGTGGGAGTCTTGAGTCGATTTATGGCTAACCTTGGACGGGTACATTGGGATGCAGTTAAGCGAGTGTTTAGATACTTAAGGGGTACTTCTGAGTATTCCATTTTCTATCATGGAAATTCCTATGGAGCTCCGCATTCAGTTTGTATTCGTGGGTTTGTGGATTCAGATTGGGCAAGTGACATTGACAGCAGAAGATCCACCAGTGCATACGTGTTCACTATGTTTGGTGGTGCTATCAATTAGATGAGTAAGCGACAACCTATGGTCGCTTTGTACATGATAGAAGCTGAGTATATGGAAGCTACTCATGCTTGTAAGGAAGCCATTTGGCTTAGGAGACTGTGTTTAGATTTTGGTGTTGATGCTGGACAGATTACGATATGTTGTGACAGTCAGAGTGCTATTTGCCTTGCGAAGAATCCAACTTTCCATGCTAGAACGAAGCACATTGATGTGGAGTTTCACTTCGTGCGAGGTATGGTAGAGGATGGAAAGGTAAATTTGGAGAAGGTAGATACAATGAAGAATGTTGCAGATGCATTGATGAAACCAGTGGGCACAGAGAAGTTCAGATGGTGTTCGGAGTCTATGGGCCTCTCGGCCTATAGCAATTAAATCCTGTTATTTCCTTTGGCTCTTACAAGGTGTTCGACAAGTGGGAGAATGTTGGGAATTAAGGTGTCTCAACCCTGTAAATTCCTAGCATGTATTTATTTGTTTTGTAATTAATTGTTTGCAAATAATGTATTTAAGTTGCACATCCTATTTTGTCATTTAGTGTGAGTGGACACGGTGAGTTGTCACTCCACTTGGAAGATGACTAGGATGGTCAACTTGGTCTAGGAGGTTCTAGGCATCCCACTTTGTGGTAGGAGTTTTTTGCCAAGTGTCAACACTTTGGATAATGTGTAAGGTAATCATGACTGAAACGGTTATGACAGATTCCTATGAACATGTAAGAGCTAAATAAGGAAGATTCTATGACAGGTGAAGACATGCAAGACATGCATGCAAGAGCATCTTTGACTAAGGCCTATTTGGGCTCCCAAGGAGCATCTATGACATGTTGTAAGAGAATATGCTATTTATAGCATGTGTATGATAGATTCTCTTACAACTGTCATAATGGTTATTTATGACATATTCTATGACGGTGTAAGAACTCTAAGAGCATCCATCATTGCCTAAACTTAGGAATGGGTGACCCACTTATGGAATGCATGTCGGGACAAGTGTCAGTACTTATGACACACTTGGACATGTGTCCCTAGGCGTGGGTTTTGGGCCATGCACCCATGTTGGACGCCTATCTCAAGGAGATGCCATTTTGGCCTTGTAAAAGTCTATATAAGCAGTGCTTTGGATGGGAGACAAATAGAGTTTGACAGGTACTGTTATGTTGCTAGATTTCCTCTAGATACAAGTGTTGAAGACTCCATGATAGCTTGCATTACAAGTGTGTTGTAAACATCAAGTGTTTTGATAATACATTGTGCAGGTTTTGGAGTGTGGGGTTTTTTACCGAAAGGTTTTCCCCACGGTAAATCTTTGTGTCACTTATATCTTCTGTCTATCTTTCTGTATGTATGTGATTGCAGCAACATCTAAGTTAACATATGTTTAACATTCTGTAATTGTAAGGGTTAAAATGAATTTGCACTCTCCTCTCCTCATAGATTAGTGTAGGAAACTGTAATTCCGCACACCTAGTTTCCTTTCAGGTATCACCCTAATAGCGAGAACATCCTTAACCCCCAGTTAGCTTGAGGGAAACAATCAATGAGGGGCTGAGCAAGGTTGGTTCACTACACATCAATTCTAGTTGAGCCATCAGAAATGGGGACCCGAGAAATAATAGCTAGTCGGTCGGAGTGGAAGATTGATGATCCATACATGAGAGGAGCCCATGGTTAGGTATTAGTAGGAGCCCAACTCTTGGGGGTGGGATGGCCTAACTCAACTAATCTACCATAATCGTCGTTGGGGTGGAACTAAAATTCCCCCCCACCCGATAGAAGGGGCCGAAAGGAATTCCCTTCCCAAATAGATAATTATGGCCTAGAGGAATGTTGGTATTTTGCCTCAAAGGAATGTTGGTATTAACCTGTGAGGAATTTGGGACATTAGGTTGAGTTCCTTGAATGACAACTCTTCGTTTATTCCTTCCAAAAGGGTTTGATGAGTTTGTTTCCATTACATTAGAGGAATCTAATAAGAGGTTTGTTGATGTACCCATAGAGGAAGATGATGTCCTAAAGAGGTTTGATGTGTTGGCACCCATTGTTGATCCAATAGTTTGTGAAGAAACTATGGATGTTTGTTGAGGGATTGACTGTGATGTGGTGTTGGTTTGTGTTGATGATCCCCCAATAGACGTTGTGTTGACCATATTGGATACATTGGTTGTGGTATGGGTGGTAGTATGACCAAGGGAGGTAGCATTGATAGTGTTCATGACATTTCATGTGGTGACTCCCATGGAGGCATTAGTTGCATTGTGTGACTGGCTTGTTTGATTGGTAGGATCAGGAGATGTTTCTCTTATAGTGTTGAGGTCAAATCCTTTTGGTAACCTAGCCCCTTGGTCAAGGAGCATAGCTAGATATCTGGCTGAATCATTTAAAACAAATTCTTCCACAAAGGAGGCCACCTCAGGGTTTTGGGCAGCAACTTGTATGTCTTCTTCAAAGACTTGCCCATTTTGGTCTCTACAGATGAGTTGTTCAAAAATATTGTGTGAAGAGGATGGAATGGACATCTCACTGAACAAATTAATGAGAGAATTTCCAATATTTGAATTTCCATTCATGTTGTTAGGGAAAGTATTTGTATTCATGTCATTGGAAAAATTGATTAGGTTGGTTTCTTGACCAAAAGAATCCATGCGTCTTCTTTTTCTCTATAATCTGGTTTCAACCATAAAAGTTTTTGCTCAACTTTGGTAATGGTGAAGAGTGACCTAAATATGCAAATGTTATGACACTATTTTTTTGGGTTTTCTGGAATAATGAATGCTATTGAATGATGAATGAAAAGGAGACTAATGCAAATGTGAAGGATTCTAAAATGAACTCAATGTTGGAAAACTTAAGGAGATGTACACCTAACCATACCAAGTTTTGGCAATGTTTCAATTTTGGGGATGTCAATGGACTTGTAAAAGGATTAAGGAGGACAAAGTGAAATTTCCACACTAGATTGATGAGTGGAAAATGGTTAACAAGGACAATGACTAAGGGAAATGGTGTGATCAAGTCCAATGATAACCTACTCTTGAAAGCAAAGTTTTGACAAAGGATGGTAAGGAATCTATTCCTAAAATCTGCAAAAAATGAGTGTATAAGATGATGGTAAAGCCTAACAATGCAATTGAGGAAATGCAATGGAAACGTATGACAACCTAAGAATGCAACCTATAATGCAAGGATGATGGAAGTTGAGAAATTCCTGGTCTGGTTGTAAACAAAAACAATAGAGGAAGATGTCTGGAATCTTGTGTGGACAAATTGAGTCTTAGTTTTCAGACAATGAATGAAATCGTAAGGCACACGAAAATGCGTCATATCAAATGTGTTGCAACAAGTCAAATGCATCACAAAATAAGAAATTGTAGAGTTTTAGTAAGAAAATGCAGTTTGAAAGATTAGTTGTGGCATTTGATAGAGAAAATACAGCATATGATAGATGATTGCGGTGTTTAAGATGGCGATTGCAGCTTGACAGAGTAGTTGTAGCTCATAAGTAAGCAGTTGCGATTTAAGATGGCAGATGCGTCACAAAAAGTAATTTGTGGAAAATTGTAAAGAATTTGTTTCAGTTTTGCAATGTTATTTCAGTTTTGAGGAGGATCTTAACTTGTTCATTTTGTCTGAATACACTTGGCAAACACATTGTCTTGAAAGAAATTAAAAAAGGACCACATAGAGAACATGTACAATCCTTATGATTGAAAAGACTGTATTCTTTTGGATCCCACATGAATTTTACTCCAACCACATATTCTTAGTGGATGAATCTAGAAACTTGGCCCCACGGGCTCCCCCTTACAATGCACTCACTTCTCAGGGAAACCAAGCTTCAAACCCCCATGAATCTCCCATGGCAGGCTGATCATCTCTACTAAAAACTGCGAAGATGTGGGTGCCTTCACAGTGACCGTTGCTGCATCAAAGAATAGAAAAATAGATTTTGGTCACACTAGAACAAGGGTTTTAATGCGATCATTTCGTTCATGGGGCACCATCCATGCGGCAAGAGACCATTTCTACCCTTCTTGTCAGAATGGTGATCGTGATTCTTGAACTTTCCTCAAGAATCCACACTTATATATCGGTTGGAAGTTGCTTGGCATCTAGCGTGCTACCGGTTGGGTTGTTCCCTGGGGTGATTACTTTTTCTACCCTTCTTGTCAGAATGGTGATCATGATTCTTGAACTTTCCTCAAGAATCCACACTTATGTATTGGTTGGAAGTTGTTTGGCATCTAGCGTGCTACCGGTTGGGTCGTTCCCTGGGGTGATTACTTTTTCCCACCAAGAAGGACCTCTAAGATAAACAAAAGAGAGAAAACATATTCATAGTTTGATCAATCTTTGTTGAGAAACAAAGAGAGAGCAAATGCAATATGTTCCACTCACACTCGCATGATTTTTCTTTTTAATCCCAAATTGAAATATAAAAGGTGATAGAGTAACTAACTCATTAGTGTTTTTGGTTCTCCAAATCGCACTAGGCACAAGAGAATTGCATACACACTGCGAAGATCATTACTAGATCTCAAGACACTTCACACAAATGTTCATTTGAACCGTTTGTAGTGTGATCAAACAAGGGTTCATTTTAATCGTTTGTAGTATGAGACAATCAAGGGTTCATTTTAAACCAATGAAATTTTTTTATTGTTCTTTTTAAACCAATGAATGATCATGCATGTTGTGTTCTTTTTAGCCCAATGACAATGTGTGAGTGTTCATTTTAACCAATGAGTGTAATGCATGATTGTTTGTTTGATTGATTAGATTGTAGAAAAACAAACAACAAAAAGGGGTTAGACTCCAACTTGGCACACGTTGTCACACACAGATTAGTATTCGAAAAAATCTTTAATCTAGAAGCAAAAAAAATGAGAAATTTGGAAAAAATAGAGACACTATTTTACCAGTCGATTGCGTTGCAACATAGCGAATGCGTCTCGATATGGAAAATGTGTCATTCTGTCTGGTAGATGCAACTTGACAGGTCGATTGTGGCTTAGTTTCTGTCAAATGCGGCTCGAGATCTCAGATGTGTCTCTTGGAGAGTCAAATGCGTCACGACAAAGCACTTGCATCATTTGCGCAGTCAGATGCGGCGCAACAGGGCACTTGCATTGCAGGAACTAGAAAATGCGTCGTTTCGTACACCTATACCTACAAAAAATGACAAAAAGGCCGTATGGAAACCTGCAAAAACGTGTTTGAAAAGGAATCGGGTTCACTAATATAACCGAGGGTAATTTTCTATTAGTTTGGTTAGCAGATTTAATGCATAACATATAAAAACCCACAATAAATAATGGAGTGCAAAGGAATTAATAAAGAAACAAATGAAATGATCTCACCCAAGTTCTTCATCCTCCATGACTAATCTCCATTACACCTTCTAGCTTGCTGAAATATGTGAGGTTTCCCTCAGATTATGATGAGCAATCTACTATTGTGACTATTCCTAAGCAAGTGTTGAAGGATTCAAATGATTATGCAAGAGAAATAAATCCTACATGCAAAACTAAATGGCTAAATGACAAGAAAATGCTAAACTCAAGAATTACAAGAAGCTTTCAAGATATTAAGAGATGACAAAATGAGGAAAAAATTGGCATTTTATAGAAAATGCAATTTTTAATGGACAAATGAGATTGAAGATTGAGAAGTGCCCTAGAATCTATGGTCAAGATTCAAAATAACAACCCCTTAATTAGGGTTAGGGCAACTTTAGGGTGAAATTCAAATTGAGTGGACAAGATTTAATTTAAGAAATTAAATCAAGGAAAGAGAATAGGTGTGACAGTGAGATGAGAATTAGCAAGTAGAAAAGGATGAGTTAGAAAATCAAGTCATTTTAGAAATTACTTAATTTGTGGAGGAAAATGCTATTTTGAATTTAATATTTTAATTTAATTCAAAATGGTGAAATCATGTGATAGTAAATAATAATTAAATTATTTACTTGAGGAGACAGAAATTTAAATAAATGATTTTTTTTTAAAATTTAGAAGTGAATTGTGAGAGACGATTAAATAATTAATTTTAAATTATTTAATTGTAGAAGAAGTGGGTTAATAATTAAATAAATTGTGGAGGATTTATTTAATTATGAGAAGATTTAAATATTAGAGACATATTTAAATAATCAAGAGGGAATAGTGGATTAAATAAATTTAATAATTTATTTAATTCAAAAGAGGACTTTAGACATTAGTGGCGTATTTAAATAAATATGATTTATTTAAATAGTCAAGAAGAATAAGGGAGATGAATTAATTAAATAATTGGTCATTATTTAATTAATAGTTGAATTTGATCAGAAGAACATAATCAAATTATGTTTAGAGGAATTGACGAGAAAATTGAGTTCGCAGGCCTAGATCAATTTTATGTGTCTACAATATGTATATGTATGTATATGTAAATGTAAATGTGTATGTATATGTATATGTATATGTATATGTAAATGTGTATGTATATGTATATGTATATGTCTAACCTCTTTTATTGTAGATCTATATGATTTCCTTTATAATGTTGCACATATACAATAGGCATCCAAAAAAATAGTGCTCTCTAAATTGTCTAATGCTCCAACTCAATCCAATGCTGCTCACGCTTGTTAAACACTATCAAAAATACATGTAAGTACAAATTTTTTCCATTATCAATAAATAGATTTGGTGAAAAAATTGTAAATATTATTGATTATTTCCAATTTTAGAAATTGTTTATATTGATTTTACCCATACACTTACTGATTTTTTATGGTTCCTTCCTAATCTTGCTTGCCCATCCACTGACATACCCCTCTCTTCTATTTGCAGGTACTAGGCTAAAGCATGCAAAAGCATCCCAAAATCACAATGCTTTTTTTTTACAAAGTTATTGCAACAAAAAGAACACTTCAATATGACAGATCATATATGAAAACACTAGATTTTGCTCAACTTTGATATTGTGTGATGTATAATGGAACTCCATAAAATTTTCCATGGACGTTTCATACTTTTCTTGCTTGGGGGTTTGGCTAGAGTCCTCGAGGCTCCATGATGCCAATATGGTAGGGTGGATAATGAGCGTGGGTTTTTTGTTTTGGATTTTAACACCATATATTTGTTCTTACATAGATTACTACCAAATAATGTAGTTTGAATTTAGAATTGAGAAGCCATATATTTATTCTTTTATAATTTACCTATTTGTCTATAGTGTTTATTGCCAAATAATGTAATTTGAATTTTTAATTGAGAAGCCAACTCTCACATAGATTTTTTATCTTGTATCAATATGTTTCATTATATTTTTCTTACCTCATTTGTTTCAAGCTCCCTATAACAAGGTGTTTATTGCTGTGGTTTAACTCTTGTAAATTCTAAAATTTTGTAGATTGCTAGAAACTACAATCATGGCATTGATCTGTACCTTGGCTTCAAAAAACATAGTTCATAAGAACATGTTTCTTATGTCATAGAAAGTGGTTGGGAAGCACTTGAGACTTTTGTCATGTCACCTCAAAACAAAGCATATCATTTATTCATTTATTCTAACAATCCAAAAAAAATGTATTCTGTCATCGCACTCTTCTTTTCGCGAGGTCTGTTTATTTGTTTCTGATCAAAGATGGTGTCACCGAGTCTTCAATTGTACTATGAAGTAATTCATTAAAAATTGATATTTTTATTCCCAATTTCCTTATAATTGACTACTTTTGAATCCTATATACTTGTCTCCATTTTATTTTACTACTACTAACCCAAAAAACACATGCATACTAAAACTTTAATTTACAAAATTATGCACTAAATAGTAATTATAAAAAGTATCCAATATTAAACATCTTTCTTTCTTCAAAAATATGTGATACCCAAAGTTATCGACTACCTTTGTTAAACAATATTTTTTAATGCAATATTAGTAATTAAAGGCATGAGTAATAACTCTTTAAAAAATATGCCTTGTATTTGTATGGATATGTATCTTAACATAATTAAATAATAATGAATTAATTGATTAAATAACCTAGACAAAAAGCTAAAATATACATGTGCATCTAGGGCTAATAAATATAATACTAAAATAGAGATAAAATTATCTCATACCTTAAATTTTGGCATGAAACTATTGTTAGAAAAAAAAAACTATTTAAAAATTTAAATTTAATTTATATTTTTCAGTTATCATTTTTAAAGAATAAATTTATTAAAAAATTGTATTTGTTGAGAATTAATTTACTATATTCCTAACATTATTAAGTAAAATCAATTTTTAATAACTATTGTAACTAAAATTATTAAATATTGCATATTAATAAAAAAAAGTTATAGCCACCACTTGTAGTGGAGTTGGCTGGGGCTTGGGGTTTGCATCCCTCAAGGTCATAGGTTCGACTCTTCTTTGTAGTGGGAAAGGAAAGGGTCAGTAATATTTACTTGTTCTTGCTCCACTGATCTGTGGTATGGGAATGGGCTTTACCTCTAACCTCATTGAGGTTAGAATTTTTAAAAGCCACCACTTGTAGTGGAGTTGGCCGGGGCTTGGGGTTTGCATCCCTCGAGGTCACAGGTTTGACTCTTTTTCATAGTGGGAAAGGAAAGGGTCAAGTAATATTTACTTGTTCTTGCTCTGCTGACCTGGGGTATAGGAATGGGATTTACCTCTAACTTCATTGAGGTTAGAATTTTTAAAAGCCACCACTTGTAGTGGAGTTGGCTGGGGCTTGGGGTTTGCATCCCTCAAGGTCACAGGTTCGACTCTTCTTCGTAGTGGGAAAGGCAAGGGTCAGTAATATTTACTTGTTCTTGCTCCACTGACCCGAGGTATAGGAATGGGCTTTACCTCTAGCCTCATTGAGGTTAGAATTTTTAAATAACCACCACTTGTAGTGGAGTTGGCTGGGGCTTGGGGTTTGCATCCCTTGAGGTCACAGGTTTGACTCTTCTTCGTAGTGGGAAAGACAAGGGTTAGTAATATTTACTTGTTCTTGCTCCACTGACCCAGTGTATAGGAAAGGGATTTGCCTCTAACCTCATTGAGGTTAGAATTTCAATAAGCCACCACTTGTAGTGGAGTTGGTTGGGGCTTGGGGTTTGCATCCCCTGAGGTCCCAGGTTCAACTCTTCTTCATAGTGGGAAAGGCAAGGGTCAGTAATATTTACTTGTTCTTGCTCTGCTGACCCAGGGTATAGGAATGGGCTTTACCTCTAACCTCATTGAGGTTAGAATTTTTAAAATATTCTATGATTTCAATTATTTGAACTACCATGTAAGTATCTTGGGATTCCTTTCTCTTCAGGAGTAAACAAAGCTTCCTATTGGTCTACTATTATTCAAAGAATTCAAAGAAAAATAGCATCTTGGAAGGGTAGATGGTTGTCTTTATCAGGGAGAATTTTATTGATAAAATCTGTTATTGCTGCCATTCCCAAATACTTTATGGTAGTGTTAAAGGCTCCAAAATCTATGATTTTGATAATTGAAAAAATAATAAGGGGTTTTTTATGGAAGGGAAACATTGATAACAAAAAGAAAATCTCACTTATCTCCTTACAAAATCTAAGTGCTAAAAATCCAAAGGAGGAGCTAGAGTACATAACTTAACAGCTCGTAACAAGGAATTGGGGGAAAAGCTGGTGTGGTACATGTATAATAAGTCGCACTCTAAATGGTGCAAAATCATGTAAGCCAAGTATTTAGATAATATGGAACCAAAGAGAATTTTATAGTTTCAAATCCTCCACAAGGATCATCGATGTGGAATTTATTGATTTCTTGTAGAGATGTAGTCAAAGGAAAAATTCTGGGAAGACTCGTGGGGAGGTCATGCACCTCTGGATTCATCTAATAATTTGAACATTATCAAATCACAACTCACTACAAGTTGGGGAGATAAAGTTTGTGACTATTTTGAAAGCATAGATGGTTGCACTGGGAAGGTAAAGTGGAAAGATGCTTCTGCACTTAATTGTTCACAGGGACAAAAAGAGGAATTCAAAAGTTTTATGGATCAAAGGATAGTCTTCTTGGTAAGAAGGAAGGATAAATTGTTATGGCCCCCTTCTAAATCTAGAAATTATGCAGTCAAGTTGGGTTATATGGTTGTAATGAGTCAAGGGGAGACAATCAAACCACAAAGAGCGTTATCATTTTGCTGGGATCCTTCAGTGCTTCCAAAGGCTGGGTGTTTTTCATGGTTGGCTATCAAAAATAGGATTCTAACAAGTGACAGGATGGTCAAACTTGGAATTGCAACTCAATTTAAGTGTGTGTTATGTGAAAATGAGAATGAAGAAATAAATCACTTATTTCTTCATTGTTCTTTTGCCTCTCAATGTTGGTCATTTATTAAAGAGAAATTAAGTTGGTTTGCTCCATTTCCAAAAAAATGATGGGATCTTTTCTCAAGCTGGCTAGTTTTATATAAGTCTACATTGTTTGCTTGTATGTGGAGGTTAATTCCCTTTGTTGTTCTATGGACCATTTGGTGGGAATGAAATAGAAGAATCTTTAGAAATGAAAAAATGACGATGGATCAAATTTTGGTAAAATTGGAGTCTTCAATAGCAGAGACAACATATGCATATGTTATGAGGATAAAACATGTTGATTCATGGTTCACAGATTGGGATTCAAAGGCTATGAAAACATGGAACAAAATTATTCTACCTTTCAAGGGAAGTCTTTATAAAAATCCAAGCTCTAAAGCAGATAGAAACCAAATCCATTCGTCTCCTCCTATAGAAGGTTTAAAATAAACTTTGATGGTGCATTGAGGGGAAATCTAGGTTTGTCAGGAGCGAGAATTGTAATAAAAGATCATAAGGGTTTTTTAATTCCAGCAAAGTCAATCAAATTACCGAAAGGCACAAATAATTTTGTAGAAGCACAAGCTTTACTTCATGGTTTACAATTAGCACATAATTTGAAAATTGAAGATTTGGTAATTCAAGGAGACTCACTAATTATTTTGAATGCATGTAAGGAAAGGAAAATTTCATGTTGGAAAATTAGATATGTGTTGGAGTAGGTTTGGTTGTTAGAAAATTTTAGATCAGTGCAAATCAAGCATATTTACAGAGAGGGAAATTTGGTGGCAAATAAACTAGAAAATATTGCTTGTGATCAAATTCAAAGTGAGAGGCTATATGACAGTAATATGGAAAAAATTTCACAGGATTTACTTGATATTATAGAAAGAGAAATTACTTAAAAAATTATGTGATCTGGATAAATTACTTGAAAAAAGTATGTGCTATTTTGAAGTAATTCATCAAAATTTAATAAAAGGGTAATGATTTATTTGGTATTGTCAATTAGCGGGCTATTAAAAGTGATAACACTTTGGAGGAAAGCTAATTTATTTAGTGGAACCGTAAGATGTATTTCAAATCGGCACATTTTAATTCTAAGAACAAGCCAGTATGTGTATAGCATCCACTAGTTAAGTGTTTCGTAGCACATTGCCGACATCAAAGCATGTGTAATCTTTGATAAATCATATTTACCATATGAAATCCAGTACAACATACATGATTTAGAAAAATGAGAATTTGGAAAATTAATAAATTATGAGAACGAATATTTAGGTGGCATGCACAAAATATTTATAATTTAATCTCACACGAATAAATATGTTGGGGAGAGAGTTTTTCAGCAAAAAATAATCCTCTTTCTATCTGGTTGTAGCAAAGGCATGCCATTTTGTTAACAAGTGTCAGCTGTCTGCAAGTTTTGTTGGCGAATGAGGCACTAACCTCAGGAAATTTTCATCATAAAATGGATTAAGGACAATCTCCAACCAAATTGAATCCATCCTCGCATGTGGCAGACTTCATTTTTTGTATTCAATATTGGAAGCTTGTTAAAATTCGGGGCTATTAAAACTCTAAAACAAGGTGAAATGGGTGTGAGTAATTAAAAGGTCTCTGCAAGAGAATGGCTCCAGGTCAGTACATTATTGGTGGAGGAGTTCCAACAAAGCAAGTGGATCAAGGTCTTTTAACAATCAGTAAACTTTCCTTTTGTTGTTGTGTAAACGGGTAATGGTATGTGCTTATATCTCTTTAGGGAGCATAATTATCATTTCGCAAGCTTCACTTTTCAATTCTTCAATTGCATGGCAGTGTGGTAGCGTCACAATCTTTAGAAAGGAAAGTCATAAGGCCTGCTAAAATTCAATTACTGTATTCCATTCTCGTAGAATTTAGTACAGTGGTTTGTATTTGTTTCTGCAAATCTCATATCACCATCTTCGCTGCAAATCAAAATGGAATTCATGCCCATAAATCATAGAGCACCATTCCCAATACTTGATTAGGAACTTCCTTTTTCCAAAGGCTTGGAAAGAGAAATGTTGTCAAATATCTTCCAAACTGATTGCTCTCCTTTGTTTTGATCCTTAAAAACACTGATTGGAGACAATATCTTACACCCATCTGCTCAAAGGATGATATTTCCATCAGATATAGTGTCAATATTTGGTTCAAATGTGTTGGATTTGAATCCAAATTATAAAGACATGGAAAAAATTGCAAATACTGTCATTCAGGAAGTGTTTTTGCAGGATAATGCTCTTCTCAAGAGCGTACAAAAATTCAATTTTTGGAAAGGTGAAGCATATGTGGGTGGGATATTTCCAAGACACTACCTACACCACAAAGCATGCTTCATAAATATTTATATTGCAATGAAACTGTCTCTAGAGTATGATACACCCATCCATCTTTATAGAGCTCTTGCACACCATCATTATGAAGTAGGGTAAGACATGGAGAGAAGCTTCAAATCAAAATATCATGCTTTGTCATTTCTCCTTACTCATCATTGTCATCATACTAAAAATTCCAACAAGCAACTTACCAAACAAAAGGAGATTGTGGAATCTGCAGAGTCTCAAGCTGAGGAAAGAAAGATGCATAAGTTTTAGAACAAGCCTCTTCCACATATTCCTAATATGAACATCATGTCAAAATCTCATTCCACACCACCAACACAACAACTCATTTTCAAAGAAAGAAAGGAGGAAAGCTCGTCAGTCAGAAATGCTTGATTATATGCTAACCATTCACAACATTTTGCATTTATGTAAAGATATATAAGACAATATGGATGCAAATAGTCTACTATTTCAAATAATCAGATATTTTGTAAAAATCTGATATTTTGAACTTTATCACATTATTATAGTTTAGCTATTCCTTGCTAGTGGGAATATTTTGATCTTAAATCCGGAGTTGTTCAGATTTATATGTTGAATATGATGAACAAAATTATCTATTCATGTACGAAGTTATGCAAATATTTTATAATATATAAATATAAAGTCAACTAAATGCCTTTTATTTAAAATTTAAATTTTTTTATTGATGATTACTTTCTTAAAATTAAAATTAATGGATACATTGTAACTAATTAGATTCATTCAAAATGGCCTATGGTTTCATTTCACATTTTCATTAATCAATTTTCAACTAGTAGTTTTTTATGTGGAGGTGCATAGATCAATTTCTCATCTTTGTCGAAAAGGTTCGTAATCTCCCACCCATAGCCAATGAGATATGAACTAACCTCATGTTACTTCCTATTGACTAATTAACATGCTTTTTGTTTCTCGACTCAACCAAATAATTATAAATATTATCGATTTTCCATATTTCACGTTCCATTCCATAAAAAACATTTCCTACTTCTTGCCCGCTAAATAGCCATTTGTGGTGCACCCCTATCCGCTGATTGTTGCATGCCTGTGCATGCGACTGCTAGTTAGTACTCTATCAATATGATTTTCTACTAAATTTTAAGTTCAAATTATAAATGTACTGAAATTGTTAGTCATGCGCGTTTATGTTTTTTGGCCTCATTATATGTGTAGATTTTCTTTACATCTACACTATTTAAGATTCTACAAGATGTTTAGGGGAAATCATTTTAAATTGATGCTTAATATGTAGGAACAAAGTATTGAGAAAAAAATAGAAAAAAAAACCTATTGATATGTATTAAGGAAAAAATTAGCAAAAAAATAACTTATTGAGATGAAATATTAAGAAAGATAGAAAATAGTTGTTTTGTACGACAATGAATAAAGAAATGCATGTACTTTTATTGATGTTTGTATTGAGTAATATCATTAAATGGAAACAAATTGCATGTCATTCATATACCTTACAATCTTTATACATAAATAAATGAAGTAATGAAAGATGTAATACAATCATTGCATGAAAAGATAAAGAATGTCTATTTACTATGATCTTACTATGCATGTTATTGTATGCTTGAGTGTTTTCTTGGTGAGATTATTATGTATGTTACTATCTTCTACGAGTGTTTGTGGAAATTTTACCTTCTGGGATGGGTGTCAAATATGGGTATCAGGGAGCATAGACTAATTTTTCTAGATCTACTATTATATTACTATATATGGAAGTATGATTGGCCAAGCTTTGTAGACCATTGAGATAGATGGGCTCATTTTATATTATTTCTCTATGCCATATCCTAGTATCAATCATAACATGTTCTAGTATGATAAAAATGCATGTAGATATACTAGGCATGCATCATATTCCATCTTGCACATCGATTTCTTTTTGCTAAGAATCTCGTGCAGGGTTGGTGGTTTTTCATGTTAGGAAGAACTCTTTAGGCAAGCATAAGCTTTGTGGTTTGGTAGAAAATGTCCTGGACAATGTTCTCATCCCCTGATTTATAGATGACTATGAGAGAGTCGATGTCAATAAGAGACTTCACTATTTACTTATTATTGACATATGTACATTGTTTTTACTTTCATTATATTACTATTATGACTTATATTTGATGGACTGTAATAAGGATAATCCTCCTAATTTATTATAAATAAATTTACTTCTTGCCAATATTGATTTATTTAATGTTATTTGAGATCTGTGCCTTACATTTCATATTAGAGCTCGAGGTTAAACACTAGGGCATCAATCTGCTATGCTAAGATGCAAAACTTGATGCCAGGTAATTTCATAACCAATCTGGCAACACTGGGATCTCTTAGTTATTTTTTATCTATGTAGGTTTTAGTACTTCTAGTACAAGATCATGCAAGTACTTATTTTTGTGATTCTGTGATTGGATCCTTGCATGGATGTCTTGTGTGGAATTTAGTGAGTTTAATGTGAACCAACCTATGTAGTGTGTTTGATAAGGATGATTATCTCCTATAGATTAACACATTCGACATGGATGTAATGATATCCCTGTTTGATAGTGTCCTTAGTAGGAAATGATCATTCTTTGTTGTGTCTCTCACTGTGTGAGAGCTTCGGTAGAGTCTTTGAATGTGTGGTTATGTTGTTGGTGCATTGTGTATTGCATTCTTAGTGAAGTAACATCATATATGTGAACCGATCATATAAGTACATTAACATAATGTTGCATTGTCATAATAGAATATTTGGGTTAATGACTTGTGTACCCAAATCATGATGTCCTTGGGACTCTAGAGAGACCCTAGGTAGATATTTTGTTCTGTTTCCCTCTTACATGAAATGTATGTTCAAGTGTAAAATAAATCATGCTTATTAGATCAACATTATGTTAAATTGTCTTGAATCCCAATTTTAATGTCCCTATGAAAGATATATATATATATATATATATATATATATATATATATATATATATATATATATATATATATATATATATATATATATATACACATACATACATACACACACATATATACATATATATACATATATATCATTTTATTTTACCATGTGGTAGTGATGTAATATTTGTATCATTGCATGTAATTGTAAACTCTTTGTGGAGGTGGTACATATGGATAAAATCCCTATCGTTAGATGGATAAATTTTGTGGATATCATAGTGATCTTTGCACTACCTTCTTGCATTATAATGTGATCATGTTGAGATGAAGTGTATGAGTTAGCGTGGTTCTCATTGTACAACCTATTAAGTAAAATTGATGAATTATTTTTATATTGTGTTTGAGCATACTCTCTCTAACACACTTGGATGTTGTACTCCCAAGGTGTTGTGTAGATGCCACTCCCTCAAATGTGGCTAACCTTAGTCACACAGTTCATATATTCATGTTTCCATAGTTTTATTTTGGTTATTGATTAACTCTCTCATTGTTAATCATGTATTGACATTGAATTTTTAATTTTCCTCATGAACACAGTAGTCACCATTTTATTTATTTATCTATTTATGGCTCTTGGTCACACTTGAATTATTGTTTCAGTGCGTGCATTTTATGATTTACTGTTGGAATTGATAATTCTCCCTCTTAGATTGTACTTTATTCTTCTGGTGGATATTCCGAATGTTTGAAATTATCGATCCTATTTTATGTAATGTATTTTTCTCTATTAGGTTCATAATGAACCTATAATAGAATGTAAAAGGGAGTAGATGGTAAATAGTGTGCTAAGTCTTTGTGTTCATGTTAATTAAGAATAAAATATTGCTCATGATGAAACAAAAGTAGATGTTGTTGATGTTTAAAAAGATTATTGTGAAATGCTTGTATTCATATGGTTTTAGCTCGGAAACAACTTCAATGTGCGTGAATATCCTTGTGCTTGGAAATGAGTAAAATGTAAATTCAAATCTTTGTATGGAAGTGTTTATGAAATTACATGAACTCTAAGTGAATTTAGACATTGTGGCTAATTATGTTTGCAACATACCCGAGTATGTGTTCTAGTAGATGGTTAGATGTGATTTAATTCACCAAATAGATGTAATCTTATTATTATGGAAAATAAATTATTATATTTATATTATATATATCTAATAGGTGAGTTGGTGGCAGGAGTAACTTACAAAATAGGTGGAAGTACCACAAGGACCAATAATATACTACCAAGGGTTTTTGAGCAAAAAATGCTAGATCATTTTGATTCAAAATAAAATTAAGAAAAATCAAGCCCTAAGGAGGTGTATAGAACCTCAGAGGATACATGCATTAAAGAACAAAGCACAATTATACAAAATCATATGGAATTATGCAAAAAAAACAATATATATGGAATAGTATTTTTTCAATTACTAAACTAGCTAACATTACTTTACAACACCATTAATGAATAAAGGTTACCTGAGGGAAAGTTGTTCGAGGACGAGAATAGTGAGGTGTCAATGTTGAAGGTCCACTAGAAAATTATTTGACATCCAAAGTGGGTATGTGCAAGATCATCATGAAAAAAATAGGCCCTTAAGTGGCAACAAAATTCAAAAAATAAGAGTTAGGCAACTTGACGTAAAAATTTGAATAAGTTATCTATATTATTTCAAAAATATGTAACAATAGAATCTGTAGAAAATTGAATGTAGTTTCTAAACTACTAGGTTTATTTAAAAAGAAAAAAATTCTATTTGGTGAAAATTTGAAATTTCAATGCAGTAGTACTTAAATTTCAGGTAAAAAATAAGAAGTAGGTGTCTGTCTAACCACCCTAACCACAATAAAATGATAATATTTTTTTAATAAGATTTTAGATATAAGTAGAGGACTCATGTCCCGATGTGATGCATATTTTTTTGTAATTTTTTTCCAATTAAATAATTAATTATGAATTTTTTTTTTACAACTTTAAAAAAATATAAAAACTTGTATGTCTGACCACCTTAACTTGGTCAAAACTTCATGAAATTCATTTTTTTATATTTTAATCCTATAGAATGTGACGTATGTTTCAAATTCAAAAAATGTGATACCATTTGAAAGCTATAGATTTTTTCAATCAGCCTATCAATCAGGACTTTAGTCGTAATTCAAATAGAAAATGAATAATAATTATTTATTAAATTCAAAGTAAAGCATAATTTATATTGGTGGAAAACTAAGAATCTCCTTTAAAAACCCTTTTCGTTTCATCAATTTTGGGTAAAAAAAATGTCGTCAGGCATATGGGCCATCATATCACTTACATATCGCCACTTTTTGGCCCATCATGATCCTACTCATACCCAAGTATGTTATAAGATAATCATTCCTATAAGGTTCAACTATTCACATGGAATAATTATTTCTTTAATATTGGTTGTATACATGTGGACTCGATGACGTAAACATATAGGGGTCTGTGGGAACAATGCATGAATCATCACCACTCTGACCTTGAATTTTCAACATATTCATTCTAGTAATTTGGTTATTCTTATATTTCAAAATATAATTTAATAAAAAAAATTAAATGAACTTGCTGAATTTTACGAGTATCAATTTTGAATGTTTCATTCAGCAAGGCATCTATCATAACCCTCTGCTCTATAGCTGATGTATGTCGTGTAGTGAAAGGAAAGTAGAGTGCAGAATACACCTTCCTAATGCTAAACTTTGGGAAAGAGAAACATAAAACATTCCAACACTTTACAATTATAGTTCATTTAAGATGCACATACAAGAATAACATAATACACAATCAAGAAAGAATACCAAATTTTATGTGGGAAAACCCTTATGGGAAAAAATCCACACACCAAAGCATAAACCTTCCTGTATTACAATAAAATAAATGTTACATACAAGATACAAAGTAATGCTCTTCTAAGTGTTCTTTAACAGAATCAATTCAACAACATTCGATTACAATTCACTTTGATCAATCAGATCATCGAATCACATTGTTACTATGCATACGACATTACAATGCAAACTATGAAATTCATTCAATTCCCAAAAATTACTAGGAAGCCGATGTTTCAACTCCCATAACAATCTAAACAGTCATAAATGACATTCAAAATAGTTTCTTGAATGCTGAAGAGACAAGAAACCACGTCTCCCCGATTTCTCACTGTCACATCGATATGCATATTGCTCCATCCCATCGAGATGTCGAGGAGACCACATACCACCTCCCACCAATATGGAAAAGTGCCACAAATGAACCTTGTAGAATCAAAATAGGTTGTCCCCATCGCCTACGCGACATCCACGTCACCAACATATAGTTGACATTACCAACGTTCACCTCTATCAATGTACCATAGGTTCCACTCTAAGGACACATCAAGGGGGCCATAAACTATGTCCTGGAGATGTTCTGCATTCCCTTCGACGAAGAGATCTTCACAACGATTCCATTGCCAACACCCTCCATCAGGATGCGGAGGGGACAACCAAGATACTCCCTCCGACATCATCCTGTCTCATTGATGAAGCCTTTACCACCAATGTAAACACCAAACACACTTAGCAATCGGGATGTCGAAGAGAGTGGCAACTCTGTCCCACCAAAACATGATTGTCAATTTGATGAAGGAGTTAACACCAACCTGTAGAGAGGTTATCGAATTGTCGAAGAGACTTGACACTTTTTCTTATCGACATGAGCCTGCTAGCTTGATGCCTTCTAAGCTAGCAAGTTTGAGACACTTTTCTCAACATTCCCCCACTTGGCGAAGAACTTACTGGCTCCTCCTAACACTTGAAATAATTGAATATCATAGGCCCCAAGGCCCATCGAGTTGGCGCACCATTTGAAATTATCCATGCTCATAGGCTTCATCAATGCATCGATGACATTCACTAGAGTATCAATTTTTTCTAGACTAACCTTTCCATACTCCACCATATCACGAACAAATTCAACACTATACATCAATATATTTCATCCTAGCATTGAAATTTGGATTTTTTCCCAAACAAATAGCACTCTAACTATCACAACAAATAAAAATCTACCCTACATCAAAATCAACATCCGAACATAGTCTCCTAAGCCAAATAGATTCCTTATAGGCATGAGCTACTGTCATGTACTTAGCCTCAGTAGTGGATAAAGTGAATATAGCCTATTGCTTGCTCATCCAACTAACTGCATCACCAAACAACATGAATACATATCCATTGGTTGATCTTCTACTATCAATGTCCCCTACCCAATCATAATCCACATATCCACGAATGTTGATTGAAATCTAAGATCCAATAGAGTGACCATGATAACATAAGGAATACTTTGAAGTACCCTTCAAATACCTGAAAACTCTCTTCACAAAATCCCAATGTAGCCTTCCTGGATTAGTCATAAACCAAATAAGCACTCCCACTTCTTAGGAAATTTCTGGCCTAGTACAAACCATTGCATATATTAAACTACCAACTGCACTTGCATAAGGCATCTTGGTCATATTCTCCATCTTAGTAGGAGATTTTGGACAATCTTCAACAAAAAGTTTCTTTCCTTGCAACACTAGAACAACTAAATGTTTACAATCTATCATATTAAACCTCTCTAGGACAATATTTATATACTTGCTTTGGCTGAGCCAAAGTCTTCTATTTCCCCTACCCCTTTTGATTCCCATCTCCAAAATATATCTAGCTGAACCTAGATCTTTCATTTCAAACTGTGCTGGAAATTGAGACTTCAATTCAGAAATCATACCCTTACTATTCCCAATGAACATGTCATCTGCATACAAAGAAATAATAAGAAGATGACCATTCTAAGATTTAAAATAAATGCAATGATCAAACTTTGATCTCACAGATCCCAAAGACAACACATAGGTGTCAAACTTCTGGTATCACATTCTAGGCGACTGTTTCAAACCATACAAAGATTTATTTAATTTGCAAACCAAATTTTCCTTACCATTTTCAATGAAGTTCTCTGGTTGGTACATACAAATTTATTCCTCTAAATCACCATGAAGAAACATTATCTTCACATCCATTTGCTTGATCTCTAAGTCATACGTTGCTGCAACTAACAACAAAAATCTGATAGATGTCATCCTAGCTACAGGAGAAAATGTTTAGAAATTCATAATCAATTCCTTCCACCTGGGAATATCCTTCACGACCAACCTTTCTTTAAGCTTCTCAACACTACCATCCAGAATGATCTTTTTAAACACCTATTTTTATCTAGTAGGCTTTCATCCTTCAGGAAAAGGTACCAGATCCCAAGTTTCATTCTTCTTCAATGATGTCATTTCCTCATTTATAGCTTCCAACTAGGAATCTGAATCAGACATACACATAGGGCCTCTCTAACAGTCCTAGGATAATCAATGTTAGAAATCAAAGCATAGGAACAATCGAAATCCAACATAGAATAACTAAAACTTTTAGGTTGCCACTTAGTACGGGTAGACCTCCTCACAAGCTGAGGTTGAGGTTCTTCTTCTTGATCAAATTTTTTAGAGCTACTTGAGATCTCCTCACTAACAGGTCCACTAAGAGTACATAGTTCATCCTTAACTAGAGTAAGAGGAATTTCAACTACCTCCTTCTTTTCTACTTCTTTCAACTCTGGTTGTAGATCAACTATAGAATGTTTTAGCTCACGGAAGATCACACTTCTGCTATACAACACCTTCTCTATAATTGGTTTCCAAAGATGGTACCCTTTCACACTGATGCCATAGGTGATGTAGATACACTTCAACACCTTGTTCTCTAGTTTTAATCTTTTCTCACTAGGCACATAAGCATATGCCTCACAACCAAAGACTCTAACATGTCTCAAAGAGGGCTTCTTACCAGACCATGCTTCCATAGGTGTCTTTTCCATGAGTGGTGAAGTCTAGGAGATTTGTTAATTATCTATAACATGCTGTAGCTATAGCCTCAGCCAAAAAATATTGTTCTATACTAGCACTACTCATCATACTTCTTGACCTTGCCATCAACGTTCTATTCATCCTTTCTACAACTCCATTTTGTTGTGGAGTGTAAGGATTAGTTTTATGCCTTTTAATTCCATGGTCTTTGCAAAACTTATTGAAATTTGCTGAATAAAATTCACCACCATTATCCGTCCTCAAAGACTTTATTTTTCTACCAGTTTGATTTTCAACCAAGGTTTTAAATTCCTTAAATTGACTAAAAACTTTAGTTTTACTTATGAGAAAATAAATAAATGTGCTTCTCGAATAATCATCTATGAATGAAACAAAATACATATATTTTGATAATGAAGGTACATTAACTGTACCAAACACATCAACATAAATATAATCCAAAATTCCAAAATATTTATGAGGACTCGAATAAAATGAAACATGATGTTTTTCATATATACAATGTTCAAGAAAATTGAATTCAAGGTTACAATAATCAAGCCCTTCAACCAGAATTTTATTTTCAAGGCTTTTAGCCCTTTTCAGCAATGTGACCAAGCCTCTGATGCTATAAAATTGTTTTCTCTGCTGGGAGCTTCATCTCCAAATAATTAGCACCCACGGGAACAACGTTCTCCTTCTCTACTTGATTAGATTTACTTGACTTTGGAGAATCACTATTACATTGAACTACATATGCATATAGCTTATACATAGTGCCGATTCGTGCACCATCAACCAATACCATAGAGCTTCTAGTCATTTTACAAACACCATTCGAGAAAGAGACTTGCACACTAGGATCATTAAGCTTACTTACAAAAAGTAAATTTTGATCCAGACCTGGTATATGCATCACATCATTGATTCCATTTATCCTTCCATCAAGAAACTAAATTTTGACTCTTCCACGACTAAAAATTTCTAGGTGAGAATCATCTCCCAAATGCACCCTTCCACTGGCATACATCTCATACTTTGAGAACCAATATGTATGAGAGGTCATGTGAAAGGACACACCCGAGTCGATCAACCAAACATCTTCTGATGCCCGAGTTTCCAAGGCTTCTATGAAGGCATCTACATCGCTCTAAGAAGATTCATTTTTTGAAGAATTGTTCTTCTTTTTCTTCTTCTTCTCCTCTTTGCAATCTTTTCAAATATGTCCAGTCTTCCCATGAGACTTTGATCTCCCCTCTGACTTGGATTTCAACTTCTTGTCTTTCTTCTTACCTTTCTCCTTTGATCTACCTCGAACAAGGGCCTCCTTGGCCATCTAGGAATATTTCCTTCATATTTCCTCTGACAACAATGAAGCAACCACATCTTGCATCTTGAAGGTGGTTTTGGTATTCCCAATAGCCATTACCAAGTGATCCCAAGTGTCAAGAAACAAACACATGAGCATGCAATGATATTCGTCATCAATATTTACACCAACAAAAGCCAACTAAGAAATGATCATATTAAATGTCGTCACATGATCTACCATGGATGCTCCTTCCTCTATCTTCAAAGAGTATAACTTCTTTCTCAGGAATAACTTATTCACCAGAGATTTTCCCTGATAAATGTCACCAAGATTCTTCCACAATAGTTTTGATGTCTTCTCTTCATGTACATTCAAGACAACTGAATTGATAAGCATAGTCTGATCAGACCCTTGGCTTTCTGGTCCTTTGTATCCCAGTCATTTTGCAAGGTTTTTGAAGGTTTTTTAGAGGACAGTATGTCCCACAACTCAAGATCCACAAGAAAATCCTCCATTTTGAGTTTCCACAACTCAAAATTGCAACCATTGAATTTCTCATTCTATATTCTTCTTGATGTGCTCACTATCTTAAATTTGTAATAAGTTTCTGACCAAAATTCTTTGTAAAAATCCCACTAAACAAGATCAACACAAAAAACCCATCTTACCCATAAGGAAAAAAAATATGGTGAAGCTCTAATACCAATTGAAAGGAAAGAAGAGTATGAAATACACCTTCCTAATGCTAAACTTTAGGAAAGAGATACATAAAAAATTCCAAAACTTTACAATTATAGTTCATTTAAGATTCACATACAAGAATAACAAAATAGACAATCAAGAAAGAATACTATATTTTATGTGGAAAACCCTTACAGGAAAAAACCCACACACCAAAGTAGAGACCTTATTGTATTATAGTAAAATAAATGTTAAATACAAGATACAAAGCAATGTAATTCTAGGTGTTCTTTCATAGAATCAATTTGAAAACATTTGATTACAATTCGCTTCAATCAATCAGATCATCAAATCACACTATTACTATGCATACGACATTACAATGCAAAATATGACATTCATTCAATTCCCTAATGTTACTAGGAAGCTAATGTTTCAACTCCCATAACAAATTGAATAGTCATAAACGATATTCAAAATAGTTTCCTAAATGTTGAAGAGAAAAGAAACCACACCTCCCCAAACTCTCACTGTCACACTAATATACGCATACCGCTGCATCCCATCGGGATGTCGCTAAGAGACCACATAACACCTCCCATTGATATGGCGAAGTGCCACCGATGAACCTTGTAGCATCCAAACAGGTTGTCCCCACTGTCTATGTGACATCCACATCACTAATGTACAATTGGTGTTACCAGTGTCCACCTCTATCGATGCACCATGGGTTCCACTCTATCAGAACGTTGAGGAGACCATAAACTATGTCCTGAAGATGTCCTCCATTCCCTTCGATGAAGATTTATTTGCAACTATTCTGCTGCCATCACCCTCTATCGAGATGTCGAGGGGACAACCAAGAGAATCCCTTCAACATCATCCTATCTCATCAATGAGGCCTTTACCGCCAATGCAAACACTAGACACACTTAGCGATCGAGATGTTGAAGAGAGTGGCAACTCTATCCCATTAAAACATGACTGCCAATTTGATGAAGAATTTAATACTAACATGTGGAGAGGTTATTGAATTGTCAAAGAGACTTGACACTTTGTCCTATCGACATGAGCCTGCCAGCTTGATGCCTTCTAAGCTAGCAAGTTTGAGACATTTTTCTCAACATATAGCAACATCTTGAGCAATCTCACCATCATATGTACAAATAATGCTACAAGATTGACAATAGTGGACTAGAACTTTGGGCCTAGAAGAATTTCCCACATCAAGATCTACTAGAGGCCTCACATACTATACAATGCTTTGAGTGAGCAAGTTAGTCAGGTCCAACATGTCCACCTCAAAAATATCCTTCATAATGGAAGGAACAGCGACATGATCTACCACATGTTTATCCAAGGTTCTTGGTGCCAATTGTAGATTACATTGTGCACCCACTCTATCATGTGTGGATCCCCCACCTCTACCCTAAAGTCTAGATCTAGTCAAAATAGTTTGACATCTTATTGATGAAAAACTCATAGTAGAGTTTCCTCAAAAAATACTATAGGACCTCGTAGGTATTGCATGTAGGTTGGCCAAAACCCATCCACCACCACTCCCAAAACTTATTTTTAATTAAAATTCATGGTGGCACCAATGGATGGGGAACCTCTTGCATGCAAGTGATAAAGGTGCATTAGTTCTTGGGTCTATGAAAAGGGCACACAAGTTGTCTTTGCTAATTTTTTCTTTCTTCATTTGCACATAGGAATGTCCACTTGCATAAAATCATTTTAATTCCTCCCTCTTATTCGACCAAAAAACAATTTTTTCACTCATTATTCCTACACGAGACAATCAAATTTTTGGATTCGACAATGCCTCTCCTATGAGGATGGGTTGCAACATGTTCATTTAATCTTGCAATCAATTCTTCAAGCTCTCTTTTGCTGTTTTCTATTTTATTTAAAATATTTTCTTGAGTTCTTATAGGATTTCTACAAATTGAGGGAAGGGTTTGATGTTTTTCTTATTCAAGAGGGTTTTCGTGAGGAGGTGATTGTGAATTATTAACATTTGGAGGTGGAGATTGATTTCATGGAAATTAAAAAAAGTTTAATTAAAAAACCTATTTCAATCTACAATTTAATTCAAATTTGAAACAAAAACAATAGAAATACATACCTATTTCACCTCTGCAACATCTTGGCGACATCCTCGTGAAGAATCACAAGCTAATAGGGAAAAAAATGGTCTCCTTTTGGCAAGCAAGAGTTGCAAAGATAACAAAAAGTAGGTAGAATTCATAGCGAGGATAAAAATGAAGGTTAAAATGTTGCCTTTTTTAACATACTTTTCTATTTGGCGGGCACCAAATTTGGTGCATGCAAAAAGCCTTTTTTTGCATTTTTTCCCAATTTGGAACCTTTTGGTGTCACAACTTGGTGCACTTACCCTACATCCAACTTATTAAATCTATTCAAATGTAACAATCCTACCACCTTTATTGATTATAAAATATCCTACAATTAATCTCACTTCACCTATTATGTACACCGTAACCTTTTCAATCCATCATTTTCCATGCATCACACATATGTTGTCATTCATTTCAAATTACCACTATGCAAATTTCATTTCAAATTACCACTATGAAAATTTCATTTCAATCAAGGAAAGTCACTTCAAATCATGTTGTAAGTAGTCATCAGTTACTTCACATGAGTTTAATTTTACTTCAACCAATTCCTATAGGTTCACTATGCATTAAATTATCATAATTTATTGGGAAATTGTTGCCTCAACATTCTGGTTTCCCTTGAAGACTTGGTCGTTTTCTTGCCTTGGCGTATTTTTTGTGTTGTTCTTTGGTTCTGTCGAAGGCAGAACCGGGATGGAACTTGGCATTGAACTTTTGCTAAGTTCTGGGTTTTTTCCCTGCTTCCATTTCGGCTCCGCTTCCCGTCTCTTGGTTCTCCTCGCTTTGATGTTCTTTGTTTTGTCGGAGGCGGAACCAAGATGGAACTTGGAACTGGACTTTTGACTTGTTCTGGCTTTTTCTCTGGCTTCGGCTTCAGCTCCAATCTTTCTTGTATGTGTTCTTGCTTCGGCTCCAGCTTCGGTCTCAACGTTCTTGGCAGGTGGTTACCACTGTACAGTGGACGGTGAGCTTGCTCACCGCGGTAGTGCGGTGAGACCGCCTGCAGTCAGCGCTGGCGGTTACCGCCATACAACCATCGGTGCTTGGTGTGATCGCGGTGGCCATGGTAAGACCGCTAATGGTCTACTGGGTAGTTACCACCATACCGCGAGGCAAAGCCAACAGGGCTATGGTAGCGCGGTAGGAGTTCGGATGGGATCGAGATTGAGTTTGACCGAGTTGGACTCAGTGGCAGTGTGACTGGCAAATGATAGGTTGGCACTTGGCGGGTTATCTGCTTCTAGTTGGTCGAAGACAATGAAGGGATAGATCTCAGTGGAGTCAAAAGGGCGAGCTCCTACCGTTTACCTCCATACCGCGAGGCAAGTCGGTCTGGGCAACGGTAGTGTGGTTGATGGCGGGGTGAGCTCGGGCGAGCTCACCGCCATACCGCGACTGGGTTGTTTGAGCTCGATGGTAGCGCGGTGGAGGCAGAATGTACTCGGGACTCGGTTGACCGAGTTGGAACAATTTAATCGACTATCAGTAGCGATAGACGAATGAATTGATGACACGTGGAAAGTTCTTTGAGATCCCATTGGCTAGAGAGTTATTTCCTAATTACGATAGAGCTGTATTATTGATGGAAGGTTGACAGACGTGTCTGGGCTGAGTTAATGATTGTGTGGCTCGATGCAGCTGTATAAGCAATGCATGTTATCAGGGAATGGTCGGTGCTTGCAGGTGGATAATTTATTATCCTTGATGACCGTTGCAGATAGGGATGAGCTAAATAGGTATGCACATGGTGTAAGATTATAAATAATCTTGTGTGCAGTTCAAGATGTAAGATGAGCGATAATAGAGAGAGGCTAAGAGTGTTTGAGTTGTTCAACCATGAACACTTAGACTCTCAAATTTGGTAAGATGGTAACCTGTGAGGCCAAGAGGCTGGGCTGGCCATGAGGCTGGCTGTGACAGTCATTTGTGAGGAGTTGAAGGGAATCTATACAGTATGTCATGAGGACATTGTAACTAGGTGGATTTTTTATTTTGTGTTGCCTGTATTCTTTCTCTAGATGAACAAGATGTAATGTCCTGAATAGCATAGCTTTGGTTTTGTATTGTAACCGTTTTAGTTACTAAATAATACATGTGAGCTGAATGTTTTGGAGGTGGGGTTTTTTACTTGAAAAGGTTTTCCCCACATATATCTGTGTGTTCATAGTTTTGTCTTTCATGGTTATCTGTTTGTGTTGAATCTGTTATTTGTTTGCATCCACTTCTCTCAAAGGATCAATGGGGGATCAAATGTTCCTGTTTCTGCTTTATGGCATAGTTGGTTGTGTCTTTGTTGTGATTTTGAATTGAAATCACTAAGGCACTGTTGTCTTAGACGCATATCTCGATGAAAAAACCGAATCCGTAATCCCCAACATAATTAACATTGATGATTATTAATTTTCTTCATGTTTGTAGACTCATTCATGCATGCTAGATATCTTATTTGTTTTCCACTACTTTTAATATAAACCTCTACCAAAACAATACCCACTAAGTGAGGACACTTAGTATCTTTAGTTGGGGGGAGGGGTATTCCTGAGTTTCTTGGTTTTCAATAATTCTCTACAAAACCTTTCCATTGTTTTCCTCCATTTTCAAAAGACACAAACGTTTAGAGAAAAAGGAAAGGGCTCTTAGAAACTGAATTGCAAGGTGAATTTGAGTAGAAAAACATTATAGCATAATAGAAGATTTTAATTAAGGTGGTAGCACAAGAACAAGCTAGAATTGAGGAGCTCAATTACTGAAGAATTATCATGTGAGGTGATATAATATGTAGAGAACCAACAACACATAACTAGTTGTTAGATGAAATGATGGTATTGCCCAATTTTTCAACAAGCTGGTTGTTTAGAATATTTTATAAAGCTCACAAAGTTTAATGAGGTTATGACCCAACAATTTGTAGCCACACTTTAGAATTATGAAGTAGTTGTTAGGGGCTTAAGTGTATATGCCTCAGAAGATACCATAGTTGAAGTATCTAGATTTCCAAGGATAGGAGAAGAGTTTCTAGTTAGGGAAGATGCTATTGCTGCAAGGAATGAATTTAGACATTTAGGAGAAAACCTAGATTCCTCTTCTCAAGGTACTAAATGTTTTTCTTTACCATAGATTTGGGCTTCAATTGCTTCCTATATAGTTAAGTAGTTGACATGTGATGACATAAAATATTTGCTATACACAGTTCATTTTAAATTGTTGATTCATCTTTTCCATAATAGGCATGTGAATGTTCCTAATTTCTTGCATTATATGTTAAAGAGAATATCATATGAGTGCAAGAGGAAAATAAACAATACAAAATTGTCTCACTTCTATTTGCTTACATTGCTAATAAAGAGGAGTCTTAGGACTCAATTTCTAAATATTTCTTGGGAATTTTTTCTTAATTGTAACAATATCAATAGTATCCTTGAAGTTCCCAATGATGATAATAGGGGCCAAGAACAAGTAATGTAAGAACCTACTATTCTAGAAAGGGAAATGCCCTCTAGCTCCCCTCCTACATCACCTACCTACAACATGTGAGATCCAGAGGAGTAGGGCTTACAAGAAACTCACCTTGCAACCTCTGTTGAGCAACCCACAGTAGGGGACAAACAAGAATCCCATGTTTCTATAAAAAGACAAAAATACAAGAAAATAAAAAGTGGAACCTCTTCTTTTGCACTTGCACAAGGGTAGAAGATGCCCACATAATCAAAGAGATGGTCACATCATCTCCAAAAGAAAGATCTAATTAAGGGAAAAGGCAGCAAATAAATAGAAGATATTGTTATGACTGAAATAGACTCACAATCGAAGAGGAATTCCCTTGGAAATGTGAAGATTCCTATTATACAGTCTTCCTATTATACTAGGGTGAAGCCACAATAGTGGTTTACAATTCAAGTGAGGAAGGACAACTCACAAAAAACAAATACATGGCAAAAAACTTGATTTTAGGGGTTCATACGAACCTACTGGTTTGAGTGAACCCATAAGGGGTTCATTCGAACCAAGGTTCAAGCAAACCCATAAGGGGTTTGTTCGAACACTGGTTCGAGTGAACCCATAAGGGGTTTGAGCGAACCCTTTTAATTATTTCCCGACCAAAAACCCAACAAAATCCCTTATGGAAGGGTGGTTCACTCGAACCCCTAGGGGTTTGTTCAAACCTCCCTTATTCCTCATCCCCCGCCCTTGAGACACAAAAAAAACCTAAATTTTGGAACTTCAAAGCTCGGGTTGAGGATGAAAATGGAGGAATCTTCACAAACCCAACTAGAATCAAGTATTCCTTGGAGCTATCCAACGAATATAATTTTAATATGTTTTGGTTTTATTATGTATTTGTTTTTTAGTTTTATTAAACATAGGTTTTTCATCGAAAATGAAGGTCTTTGTTTTGCACATGTGGAAAAATAGCAGATTATCAATTTTTTTTTTTTAAAATATGAGTGCACCAGATATTGAAGTCCTTGATCCAATAAAAAAAAAATTGAACTTTGCTATATACAAAAAAAGTTACGTGTTATACGGTCGCACTATGTCTGAATTGTAATTGGTTTGACTTCAAAACTTGATTAAAGAAAAAATATTCAATAAAAAACTATCTAACCAAGTGGAAGCACTAGATATCAGAGTTGCAAATCTAAATTCGAAAGAATTAGAATTTTATCCTTCATGGAAAAAAAATTATGCGTTATACGGTGTGAGTCACTTTTTTTAAAATAAGTGCAATCTAATTCCAAATTTTTTGAAAAAACTATTTTTAGAATCTATAGACAAAATGTGACAAGACTCTAGTTTGCATCATCTTCAAATTCCTCACGGTTTTGCCACTATAGGTGCCCGAATGTGAAGATTTAGTTAAAAAATAATAATTTCAGTGTCTAGTTTGGCCAAAAATTGTAAACCACTATTGTGGGATCACCCACTAGTACCTTTGAATCTTATTCAGAGGATTTTTTTGTGGCAAAGAAAATGAGGAGATCCAAAAAAATCCCCAATTCAGTTTGTTTTGAATACATAAATGTAGTAAGGGATGAAATCTTTATTGAACAACGGAATACTAGCAAAGAACTGCATGAAGCAATGGAAATAATAAAATAATTGGAAGAATTGTTAAAAAAACATCAACAAAAGGATAGTGAGAGGGATGCAAGAATTAAAGAATTGGAGGAGAAGCTCAATAAGTTTGAGCATGGGTCTAAATTGGAGGTACTTGCACAACTTATTATGGTTGCATTAGGAAACAAAGAACCAATACCTTGCGGCCCAATTCCTCTAATAAAAATCCCCATTGGTCCAACTATGGTGTCCTTGGGTGTGGAATTGTGGACAAGAACCCAATAGTTCTCTCAAAAGAAGAAGGATTGGGAGAAAGGAAAAACTGAATTAATATCCAATCACACCAGGGCACTTGAATAGTAGGAGACATATGTGAAAAAGTTGAAAGTAAAAATTGAGATGATCACAGATAAAACAACATAGTTGCTAAAATATAGGCCACCTATAAGGGTTTATGTGTTGTTTCTATAGGAAAAAAATATTTTTGTTTTCAATTAAGCCAGTTGATTAGTAATCTAGCTACTTCCATGAATAAAAAATTCTTGTTTTTAGATACTTTCTTCAATTCTACAAGAGACATGCAAGACTAGTTATGTGAGTTTTACTTACATAATTATGTTCTCCTAGGTGAGATTGAATGGAATCCACTAATGTTTGTGGGAGACCTTCAAATAAGAGCTTGGGCCTCCTACATTAGAAATGAGCACCAAAGGAGAACAATCCTACAAGATTACCATGAAACAGAAAAATCCACTGCCCTATAGCTCAAAAAAGAATAAATGAATCCAAATGTAGTCATTGACCAATGGTTGGAACTCCTAGATTATAATGGAGTTGAAGAAATAATAATGAATTGTAGGAAAATATATTATACAAGAGCAAAGAAACTAGCATCAAGAAGCTTTAATGAAGCCTTCTAGTTTATGTAGAGGAGATGGGAAGAGCTTTCACCTAGATTAAGAAAGGAGCCACATTCTCTCTATAAATATGTAGCCATGATTTGTAGATCTCGCAAATACATAGACCTTGCATGACAAAAGGAAGTGGTTTTGTTTCCACTTGTCTTTCATCCTCCCATCCTCTTGTTTCTTGTACCAAATTGGAGGGAGGGAGTGAGGGGGAGAAGAATTAGAATAAAATAAAAGTGGGAAGGATTTCAGATCAGAATGGCTACTCTCTAAAACAGAATAAGGGAGCTAACATTGTGGTAGATCTCAGAGAAATAACCTTGCAGTACAACCTCCAGTCCTGAAAGTTTCTTGAGGATAAGAAAAAGGCTTAGTTGGGGGAATGATGCACTTAGATAATAGCTAATTTTTTTTCATTACATTGATGTCTTTTAGCATTTCAACCTACCAAGTTCATAGATAATCTTAAGACTTATACATCTTTTATATCTTTCATGCATCTTAAACTAGACTTGAGTATGTGGAAATATAATTATGATATAATAGTATTTGTATTTGTGGATATATGAATGTTCATGAAATTTGGTATGATTCTATGCTTGAATCATGATTATTAATAATATTTATTCTTTAGGATGAATCTAACCTTTTGTAGCTAAGAGGAACTATAACCTGCAACAACTAGATTTCTAGCCTGCAACATAAGATCACAAGCAGTTGTAGGGGAGAAGCCAAAATGCTTGAAACATGACAAATCTGGGAAGGAATAGAGAAGACCATTGAATGGTTAAAATTTGAGTCACCACAAACACCAAATAAGATGATATGAAGGAGTCTACTTTGAGTATTAAAGCTTAGATGATGTGACAGTTTGCATAGAGCAAGTCTCTATCATACCATTAGGGCAGAGTTATAATTTGAATTCTCTTCTTCTATCGTTTTCAATTATGGTTATCATTTGTACAAATGCTAGTCCTCTCTCTATTCTTTAGGGAGAGTGGACGTATGCATTATGTTCTATTCTAGTCCTTGCATGAATAAAACTCCTCTTGAGCATATATTGGGATTGGTGGTTGAGGAGAAAATCTAGATTTTGATTATTTTACCAAACAGTACTTCATTTTTGTTAGTTTTTATGTTAATAAGTTGCGATGGATATGTACCTCTAAATGTGAAATATTTTGAATATTCTTGTCAGACTATAAGAAGTCTAGTTCTTATACAATAAAGAAGTTTAGTTTGTTGTGATTATTTGTTGATCAGTAGTGTATATTTGATATTTCCTATGGGCATAACAACTTGAGCAAGGGCCAATTGAGGTACTACCAACCCATCTTATTTTTTGTATTAAATTAGATGTTTTTGAAATGTTAAGAAGCATTTTCAGGGTGCCGTACCCTTCACATCAAGCCACAAGGGCCAAAAAGGAGCAAGACTAAAAAGAAAACATTACAGTAAACAAAAAGAAGAGACAACGCACAGACAACATAGAAACCACACAGAGACAACTGAAAGATAGGACACCGGCACATGCAACAACTAACTTGCATTGTCCTAGTTTTTGAGCAGGAGGTCCACGGCCTCATCACCAACCCAGTCTTTATTCTCCTTACTGTTATTTCCCTCTAGCTCCTTCTTAATAGAATTTGACAGGGTGCTAGTGACAAAATGGCCCAACTTCATGGTGAAGCAAGTCAACCCTCGAAACCTTTTGTCGAGCGTGTCCATTCTCTTCTCCAAATCATAGGTCTCCTCCCCAATGTCCCTGGTCCCTAGGACATATCTAGGCTCTTCGACTAGGGGATGCGAAGAGTGAGGGGCAAAGCCAACTTTAGGAACCTTTCTATCCTCAGGAGTAAACTGGGGCCCCTCCACCATCTCGTCCTCATCATCCTCACTTTCCTCTTCCTTGTACCCTTTGCTGTCAGACTCCTCCTCCTCTGAGTCTTCAATAATCTGCCTCTTTTTGCTATTCTTAGCAAGCCTCCTGGATCTCCTTCTGGCATTTTCCCCACTAGTCCCCACAACAGTGTCTCCTCTGGAGTCTTCCCCAATTATGTTCTTGCCCTTTCCTTCCTTCATAATCAGGTCCATTGTACCTTTCTCCTTCCCTTTTTTTGCAGTGGTGGCCTTGTAGGCCAATTTCACTAGACTGGACTTCAACTCATAGAGACCCTCCGCTGCACTGGCATGACCCTTACCCAACCCACCCTTAAGTTTCTTGGTGGCTATCTTGGCTTTGGGATTCCCCGCAGTGCCCATATTGGATTTCCCGAGAGGGCTTTTACACTGTTGTATCTATTTATTTAAACTCTCAATTGTATGTATGTGAATTCCATGAATGATGTTTTGTATCATGAACTACATTCTATAATATTATGTTGAGTTGTTCTTTAAAGAAGTTAGAAGTAAAAATTTAGCAGTGTTAGTTACTTGTAAATTTCAGATTCAATAGTTAAGTAGTTACAATATTAAGTAGAAGGTACCTATAGCACAAGCAATAGATTTATGTTATTTCGCTTATTTTGCAATTTAACACTTTATTTTACTTTCTAGACTTTATAGTTTTCTATACATATGTGACCATTTGTGTTTCATCGATATAGGGTGTAGTTAGGATCTCTGAATGGACATATAGTGCCAGTACTATCACAATATTGTGAGCCTTAATTGATAATTAAATGAAGCCTTTATGAGGGTACAATGAATTGTTCAATTAGGAACACATCCTCTGAATTGTGTGTCTAGTCATAAACACAAAGTTGATTGAAAATTAGAAATGCCTTACATGATTATGCTAGAAATTTTCAAATGATAGGAAGTGATGCATACAATATGCACTATCACAATTTTTTTTAATAAATTTTTTAATGGAGGTCATCCACAAATTATTTGTAGCTACCTGATACAGGAGCATGAGCCTTCTTGGTTTGAACCTATTCAACTAAGAGCCAAGGACTAAGGGGTATCCATTTCGCCAAATTCACTCGGGGCATGATCCCGACCTCATCCCTTTTTTGGTGTCGGAGCCTGTGCACTCAACAAGACTTGATCCCTGGTGGGCTCATTTGGAACCTTTCAACTTCACTAGTAGACCAAGGGCCCATTGACCACTATCACAAATTTTATAGTTGATGTTCCACAATTAATGTGATATTGCAAAAATCATAGAAAAGATTGCACAATAGATAGAATTACATAAATGAGTGTTATGCAACATGAATGATAGGAAATATAACTTAAATTCATGAAGTTTCCACAGTCCATGACAATATTGTGAAATATTTATGGATTAAAATTGTGTGCTAAGTTTTACAATATTGATACAATTGTGTAAATGATATGAAACCCTTTGTATTTGATGTAAAAAAGGGCAAATGATAAGCAATATAGTGCAATTGATAAAATTGCATGAATGATAGAAAATGAATCACAATTGATAGAATTGGGAAAATGAGGCATATATTATGAAATTAGAAAGGTAGAATAATTTTTCTTCATTAGTTTTGACTTCTTTTGTTTCAATCGTCTTATTCCATTAGAGTTCATTTGTTTCAATAGTTTAATCAGAACTCTTTTGTCTCTATAGTTTTATTTTATGATTTCTCTTCTTCATCTATTTAGTTTCTTTTGGGTTTCTTTTTCTAATTATTATTTTATTTTATTTTTTCCGTTTGTGCTTTAGCTTTGCTTGTTTTTTCCATTTACTTCTTTAATTTTCCTCTGTGTCTTATTTTCATTTTTTATGGTCTTCTTGTTTCATAAGTTTTTATTTTATTGAATTCATTTGTTTCATAAGTTTTTATTTTATGGAATTCATTTGTTTCAATAATTTAATTTTATTATGTATTATTCTTATTCTTTATCTATTTAGTTTATTTTGGTGTCTTTTTCTAATTATCTCTTTTTGTTTGGTCCTTAACTTTGCTTTCCTTTTATTAATTTCCCTTTTACTTATTTATTTTTCTTATTTGTCTTATTTTTATGGTCTTGCTGTTTAGTTAATGTTCTTTTTTACCTTATTTTTATTGTCTTGTTCTTTATTTTTTATTTTATTTTATTTTTTATTTTCTTCTTTGTCTTTTTAGTTACTTTTTGTTGAAATTGGTGTTCCTTCTGCTTCTTCCTTGTCCCTATTTTTTTGTATTTTCGTTCCTTCTCTTCACCCTTCTTTATTTTTATCTTTTATACTTGGTTTCTTATTTTTTCTTTTTCTCTCTTTTTTTGTTGATTCTTCTCTTCTTTAGTTCTTTACACTCATTTATTGTTTTGGACTTTTTAATCTTTTCTTCCTTTTTTGTCTCACTTTATGTTTTCCTCATTTTATTTTTGGGGCCTCTCTTCTTACTTTATTATTTGTATTAGTTCTTATTTTATTATTTAGGTATTTATGTTTTGGGTCTATTTTTGTCTTCTAACCCTCTCATTCCCCTCACCTATTTAACCTTCTAAGTCTGCTATCTCATCCTATTTTTTTCTCTTCTCTCTAGTTGCATGCATTATCCTGAGGATGGATCATGGAGTTTGATCTGAAACATCGATTCACAAAAAATGCACACAGTTTCAATCCAAAAAACTAAACAATTCAGAATAATTTGTGTTAAGTATAATATTTTGCATGCAATTGCTATAAGAGAATTTGGATTGACTGATGCTAGGGAGCCACTTGAGTAAGGTAAAGGAGGCATTCTTAGGCATATTTTTTCTATGGTGTATTACTCATATGATTGAGATGTGGGCTAATCTAGCAATGCTGATATATATGTTATAAACATTTATGTGATGGTTATTTTAAGAGGCTATTACCATAACATATGTATGTGATGGATACTTTATGATGTTTTAATTTTATCATGGACTTGATATGATTATATTGTAATGATGTTATGATTATGATGTAATGTTATAATGTTGATATTTATGCTAATTATTGTGTATGTAAGAAATGTGTGAATGTAATGATAACAATTAAACAATTGATCAAATATATGGAAAAACCTATAAATTAGAAAATGATGTAAAATGGAAATATACAAGATAAATAGACATGAAAATAGAAAGATACTATGTGCTCTGGTTACACTAATGACAATATAAAGATAAATCCTTATTTTGATATAAAAAGTGGACATTATGCACCAAGGTATATAAGGACTGAAGATGACATTGTATCCCTTGCATGAACTATGACTATGCAAACAAAATGGTTATCCTTATTCATACCAAACATATGGAAACTTTGTTATAATATGCAAGGAAGTAAGACTTGGAGCATGATAATCTTAGCATACAAAAGTTATGAATGACCTGATATGAAAAGGATGTTTGTTTGTGAAAGAATCTACCCCAGTCACTCACACGGTTAGTATTCATCATGGTCATAGTATAAGAACACTCCAAAAACACAACATACAAAAATCAATCACCATGCCTTGTTTCAAGCTTCTCTAGACACACCAATATATTGAAATATCAAGGCGGCTTCAAGAAAGTGTAAGAATGAGACAAAAATAAATCAATAAAGAAAAACACCAATTGAAAAACAAATCAACATCCATCATATCTCTTATAAAAAGATAAGCTTAATTTTAGATACGACCTATTATAGGAAAGATATATCCATTAAGTTCTAGATTGATTAGATAAAAAATGAATAAAGATAGGTTAGGAAAAAAGATCACGACAACAAATCCATGTGATTTGCTCTATTTTTCGTTTTCACCCACCGTTTTAATGTATTTTTTGGCAATTTTTTGAAAACGTCGGCGCTATTTATTAGGATGGCACAATTTTTGGTGTTTATTGCACCAATTAGTACAAGTCGGTGCTAATTAACATTGAAATTAATGTCGTATTTAGCACTAAAATTAGCTTCAAGTTTAGTGTCGTGTGTAGCTCTGACTTTAGCTTCGGGTTGAGCGCCAGATTAGACACCCCTATGTCGAAGAGACTTATTTATATGTCTCATCGACGATGTAAAACAATGAAATGTCAACAAGATATAGGCATATCGAGGAGAGAATCACTTATGTCACATCTACAAGGTATATCTACAAGTGCTTAGTTATACAACTCTTGGATATAATGAAGTAATGTCGATGAGACATTGAGATATTAGTAAGACAGATAAGATTGTCTCATCAACAGTCATCAAGTAATGATAAAAATCATACACCTCCATACTGCCAGGAAGGTGAGCAACATATGCAATAGAGCGGTATACACCACAACCTCGCAAAAAGAAGCCTTGAGCAAGGTGGTAATTCGGTAAACAACAGAAGGGAAGGGAAAAAAACTGCTATACCATAGTGATAATCAAAAGTCTCCTTGACATGGTAGAGTTACACCAATATATAAAGAAATATTGTCGAAGGAAAATATCGATGAGACAACGACATATCGGCAAGAGATATTAACTTGTCTCATCGACAATGGAAACCAACATTAGAGGAACATAAGATCTAATGTCAATGAGACATTGAGATATCGGTAAGACAAATAATATTGTCTCATCGACACTCTTCAAGTAATGATCAAAAGCATACACCGCTATACAACCGGGAAGGTGAGCAACCTATGTGGTAGAATGGTATACACCGCAACTCTGCAACAAGAAGCTTTGAGCAAGGCGGTAGTGCAGAAAACAATAGAAGGGAAGGGAAATACACCGCCATACTGCAACAACTATAATAAGAGATGGTGGTAGTACGATAATCGTGGCATCATTACAATTTACAACAATAAATGCAAAAAATCACATTAGTTGCCAAAATTAAATGCTATTAAATTATTAAGAGTTGCCAAAACTAATATGACTGAATACTATGCCATCTAAAAATAAGTGAGTTTTCCCAATATCACACTCAATTGTAGTGCACTAGCATGGAAGGAGCTAAGGCTATGAGAAGAAGAAGTCCTGCAAGCATGAAATACTCGGGTAAGTGCACAAAAACTCTCTGAAAGAGCTCTATTAATTTAACAAATATTTCAAGGTTTTGTCATCTGAAGGCATAGTAGAGAAAATTGAAACATGCCTCCTAAAAGAAAATGATTAGAAGTAAAAGAAAGTCGGCCTAAAATTAAAGATGAAGAACCTAAAGTAAAGAAGAAAGCACTCCATCCTAAAACAAAACAATCAGAAGTAAAAGAAAGTCAACCTAAAATTAAAGATGAAGAACCTAAAGTAAAGAAGAGACCACTCCATCATTCCATATTAGATATACTTCCAAGGTCTATTAAAGAGGGTAATAATAGGTTTCTCATGGACACCGCACAAAGTTGTAGGGATGCCCTCATTTCCAAATCTGGATGGGACCTATTTTGGTATTTTTACAGTAAGAGAAATGAGAAGATTCCAATGTCAAACACTTGGATGTTGGATATAGAAAGGTTGATTGTCCCAAATGTGTTTGTTGATGTAGAATTTATCAGACTGCTAGCCAAACACTATCACTAGCTACCAAAATAGTAAGGTTTCCAAATGACACAGTATTGGTAGAAGTAACTAGAAAAACCATCATTGAGTGTTTTGGCTTAAACAAGCAGGCTTTGACCAAGATAAACCTGCATAAAAGTGAGAAGGATTATGCTCGGTTAAAAAAGACTTATAGAAGTGATGAGGTACCCCTATATATGAAAAGAGGCATTGGTAACAGAACATTCCCCATCTCTACTACCACTACTGAAGCATTTAATGTGACAAATTTTTAGTATTACTTTGTGAATACATATTTAGCTCTTTGCCAAGTGTTGGGGATAGATTCTCAAGATAAAATGCCAATAGGCCTAATGATGATGGCCATGAGAATTCAAAACCATGAAACTAATATTGAATATGACTTTGCTTCATACCTTGAGAAAGTGTTAGATGATAAATTCTCCCAAGTTATAGAGGATAGAGCACCGATTACATTAAGACACTATTCCCTACTGTGTCATCTGATATTGTACTAGAATAGGAACCATTGGAATAAAATAATGGACTTGGCTACAATAGATGAGCAAGGGAATCCCACGCCTGTCTAGAAATGGTGCTATATTTGGGACAGTCGGTGCAAGAATCAAAGCTTTGTTGTATTCTACGAAGACTTTGTACATAAAATCCTTCGAGTTCTTCGGTATGCAATACCAAGATTGTCAAAAAAAATGTTGCAACTAGTGATACCTTTGGCTTTAAGACTAGAGCAGGGTCATACACACAATTTCGGAGATTGGTTCTTCCTCCCGAAAGTTACAATAATAAGAGTTTATGGATGCCCTGTTGCTCCACACATATTGCAAAAATTTGTGCCCCTCAGATTAGCATTTATTGAATTTATGTGGCAAATGATGTGGATAGAGAAAGATGTAATGCACAATTAGAAGAAAGGAACTTTCCTGCCAAACCAAACTAAGTGTGAAGATTGGACTATAGGCTCAGAAACACTAGAGTTATAGTATTATTTGAAGATAAGATATGAATTGAAATCTGGAAAGAAAGAGCCTTTGACCCTGAAAATCATATGAACAACATAAGGCACAATCTTCTTTCTAAAATGAAAATGCCACACCAAGTGGATTTTGAAGAAGATGTCATAAGGAAATGCATTACTTATAATGATGTATTTAGTAGAAGGAAAAAATGGGAATATAGGAAGAAGCATGAAGAAAGGACAAAGCGATTGTACAAGAATTTCCTAGGATAGTTTGTTGAGGAAAAGGACCCCATCAAGAGGATAGAATTGATAATTGGTAGATTTGAAGACTTGTACAGAAAGAGGGAGGCATATCTCGAAGAACATGGTAGTGGTGCAACTACAGAGCATACCCCAAGTGCAACCTCTGAGCCTCCCATGGACCAGTTACCTCCCAAAAGATAGAAGACAAGAAGAATTGATCAGTTAGTACCTTATGAGGATACTGAAGAGGTGGGTGATACTGAGGAAGTGGCTATAGTACTGTAGTCATTGATAGGTGATATTGAAGTTGATCAGCCCATCCTTGAGACTAGTGCCCATAAACATGAGGAAAGGATGGGTGATGTAGAAAAAAAAGTACAGAGGTACATGAAGATGAAAGGGAAATTGTAGCCAGGAGATTCATAGAAGATGATGAATTCATTAAGACTCCCGAGTTTAAGTATTTCTGGATGAAGATGAAGATAAAATAATTTCAAGAGAGGATGGAATCAGCTGAAGCAGGAATTGAAGAATCAGAGAAAAATGAAATTGTAGCACAAAATTTCCAGAATTAAGAGTTGACAACATTGACATTAGCCCCCAGAAGACTAGATAAATGGTCTTGAAGAGAAATATGCTCATTTTCCCTGGCTTGGAATTAAAGAAAATGTTTATGCTTGATCAAGTGTGGGCTCAGGAAGATCCAATGCTAGTTTCATAATTTGACTCCGATGAAGGTGTAAGTGGAACTAGGTATAACCCAAAGATTGAAACCCTGGCCATATGGATCAAATAGAAAAATACACATAAGCCAAAATTATTGGATTTAATTCAAGGGATGAAAGGGGCAGCGATGAAAAGGACAATACAAGATACCACCCCTTTGGAGGCAGCCACAATTACCATGCATTCGACCATGTTCACTTGAGAAACTGTTAAGGGATTAGAAGACAAATTGAAGGAGTATGAAAAGGAACAAAGGTTCGTAAATGATGAATTTAATAAACTATTCATGAAGAATGTAAAATTGAAAGAACAATTAAGAGGAGTAGGACCCTCACAAAGCAAGGAGATGGTGTTATACAAGCCTCCTATTGCTCCAATGGATATTGTAAAGAACATTTATGCACAACGGGTAAAAAATCCAGATAAGGAAGTGAATGATGTAAATAAGGCCAACAATCAAACCCAGGATGAAGTGAAAAGACAAATTTGTGAAGTTATGGAAAAGATTCTTGAGCACAGGATAAAATTAGTTATGGATAAACTGGAGAATGTGCATGATAGTTATAAAACACTTCAATAGGCAATGGATCAAATAAAGACACATATGATTGTATTAGATCCTTTGTTCAAAAGGTGGTGGCCTATTCACCACACTTTGGCTAAGTTATGCAAAGTTCTACAAAGAAGTCCTAATGCACCCACAACATTAAAGCCAACTGAACAAACTGTGAAGATGATTACTGATGAATTTTAGTATGTACAAGGGTTTGATAAAAAGATTGTAACATGAATGGATTTATTCCATACCTATAAACAATGGTATATACTTGAAATCATGAGAGATGGTGATCAGTTAAAGAACTTGGATAAGTGGAAGAAATAATTTAGTCAAGTTGTTGATAAGTGCGTAACTCATATACAGGAGGATGATGATACCATTATTCCTAGGCTAAATCAGATCATGGATGGGTTGATTGTTCTTGATGCGGGATACCTAAAGTTTGTCAATGATACAAAGGAATTACTAGATAGTCGATGGAAAGCTCATCTTGCAAACATGCAAAACATCCAGGAATATAAGTGGCCATCATATTTTACGGTGTATCAGTGGGAGGAAAAGTATTTGGTTTCAGAAGAATAGGGCTTTGAGGTGAGAGCATTTGGACATTCATCATGGAGAGGAAGACTTTACTAGATCAATGATCATGGGTCTTCTACATTGAATAATGGAACCATATGTCAAAATGTCTTAAGTCTTGTTATTTCCTTAATTATCCTATTTAAATAGTTGTTGGTTTTAGAAGAATAGGACACTGAGGCGAGAGCATTTGGACGTTCATCATGGAGAGGAAGACTTTTCCAGATCAATGATCATGGGTCTTCTACATTGAATAATGGAACCATATGTCAAAATGTCTTAAGTCTTGTTATTTCCTTAATTATGCTAATTAAATAGTTGTTAGTAAAAGAAGTAGTTATGAAAGGTTGTTTCTTTTTGTAAAAGGCCCGTAGCTTGTTTCTTCCTATATAAATAGGAAACCAAGGCCTAGTTTGAAATTATCATCATCATATATCATTTCCATTTTGAAGACTTTTTTTATTAATGTATATCAATTGAAGCAATATAATGGAGAACATCTTATTATCAGAGATTCTCCATGACTATGTTATCATTATGTATTTTTCTTATGTTTTCCATACTTATTTATTCTTATATTTGAATGAATATCAGTTATTGACCCTGAATACTATGCTTATGTGAATGAATATGCTGATACAGTAAAGCATTTATTGTGGATGTTGGTAGAGCTGGTAATTTGTTTGAAAGTTTGAGATTATTTTTCCTTGTTACATGTTCAACATAAAAATGGAAACTATTTAAAAATAATAAAGTTAACAAATTTACTTATTTAAATAATTGTGAGTTACATGCATTAATATTTTATTAACTTTTGTATCTTCACAAACATATGTTGATACAAAATGAATGGAAGAAGCATCCAAGTAATCCTATTTTTTTCTACCAATAATTCATACCAAAGATTGAACAATTTAAGTATATTACAATAGGTAATTAAGGATATGATGATGATGATATATTCTTGTACTTGTATATTCTATGAAACATTCCTTATTTTCTATGAAATAGTGTATATATTCTTGTACTTGTAAATATTCTTTTACTGTTATGTCTATTAAATAAAACAGAGTTTGAATAAAAAATGCTTCACCCTTTTTTGTAAGTGAGTATGTGAATTATTATTTAAGGAAAAATCTTATAGTGTTTACATTTTCAGTTTACTAGTTTCAAAGCTTCATTTGATTTGTATATAAAATTGTATGTGCTCTTTATCTCGAATGACATCAAACAATAATATCATCAGAATTAAGGTTTTCAAGTTTAGCACCATCATTGTCCACACTTTTCATATCCTCTTCACTTTTAAGTACAATCATCAAAATTATTTTTTTATTTCTTCTCCCAGTTAATCTTGATTCCTTTTAGCACAACACAGTAGGTTGCATGTTAAATTTCAAACATTTTCTTCACATTTTTTTTTATATATTATTTTCTCAGTGCATCATTATGTAACAACAATTTCACTTTTGAGATATACAGTAAAAATAAATGAAAGCACATGTTTTCTTTGTCAATGAAAATGTATGGTGAATACCCTATGTCTTTTAGATAAGTGTGCAAGTGAAATAAGACATAACTGATTGAATCTGATTTTCTACTGTACAATTAATTTTTTATGTGTTTTTTACTTTTTGCATGTGGATTACCCTCAGAAAGAGACTACTTATCTTTTCTTAAATGAAGTCTTTACATTTCCTGTATACAAAATGAATTTAATGCTTGACAATAGGTTCATGAACTTCATACAAATTAAGATTGGTGTAAAAGGCCATCCCCACAAATTTTGTTCAGTCTAGAATTATAATGGAAAATAAAAAAGCTTGCTAGGAGAATATAACAAATTTTCAATTGTCCAAGTACAACATAATATTACTGAAGCATTTCAAAGTTTAGGCCATAAGAATCATCCTTTTTTAAACATGGATTGCAAATAATTCTAAAAATTTAGAAGTCTTGGTCATTAACATTATTGTCTACTACAATCTCATTCAATGTATCATTGTCAATGTTCATATGTTCTTTCAAGTATTTATTATTATCATCATCCTCATCTTTACCTGCATCATCTTCATCATCATTGAAAAATATCTTCATTGAAAAATACTTGCACATGAACGACATACATATATTAGACATTATATAAATTGTATGAACATATATACATCAATTGAATAATGGAACAATATTTTATGGACTACCTTTTTTATACAATTATCGCTATAAAACACAATTTTGACAACATAGTTTATAAAACATCAGTCTACACTCATTTATTATTCTTTGGTTTTCTGCCCTTAAGAGCATCCTTAGGGAGACCTTGTTCTTCCCTCTTCTTTTGTGTAGGAGTGTGTTTTAAGAAGGGGTAATCAATCAATAACTCATCCCCAATGGTAAGGCCCATAATAGCCTCAACCATTATCAATCTATCAACCTCTCTTTCCATATCTCCATCTTTATCATTTATAACCTCAACAAATTGACAATTCGGTTTTATAGTAGGGTCCCTTCCCTTACTACTATTTATAAATCCTGCAGTATTTTTGTGTGTGTATGCACGTCCATCTTTATACATAAGACGGCCTCTATTCATTTCTTTTCCACTTTCCAATTGCAAACAATGTGTATACATATTCGAATTTAGACCATATGCTAACATGCTAGGCTTATATTCTGCTAGCCTTCTCCATTCACCACTATAATATGATAGACCATAATATGGAATTAATCTCCTAGTTGTTTGTTCTAAATTTTTTCTATGTTTGAATCCCACATGTAAATTTTGGACAATAAAGAGGCCTATATTCGCTCCATGAATATTGGAGGGTCATATCATGTAGTTGTATCCCCAAAATTTAAACACCTCGTACACTCTAGGTAGTTGTTGATCACTAGGACAAGCACAATATAGTCAATGATCAAATATCTCTTTGTAAATTGATCTCAAACTCAGGGGCAAGTCATCATCTCCATCATATTCATTCTCATAGGGTATGTAGTCCACCTTCCCCTTGTCTTTAAGAAAATTATGCATCTTCACACCGGTTCTTGTTCTGTTACTTGTTTTCGTCAATTCCTCATCTTCCAAGTTGGTATATTGGCACATATTTTTGTTAGATGTATCATTTGATAAATGATCATTTCTCTCTAGGTTGGAAGTCAGTGATCCAGGAAACTTTAAACCAAGAACTTTATCCTGCAAGTATCCATTAAGAAAAAAATAGTTATTTAAATAATATAAAACAATGTTTAAACAAAGTATACATGTTATTTATATCAAATTGGAAAATTCCTCACCACAATTCCTATTGGATTTGAATCAATTGTAGGAGGCATACTACCAACTGGAAGCTCATCATATATGTAATGTCTTTATACAATCACTCGTTTGAATTGTTTCATTCCACGACATACAGAACATCCACAAACAACAATTTTCTCAAAGTATTCATCCCATGTACTATAGTCCTGACCTACCTCTTCTTTAGTACAATCATTTGTTGTGTCTGTAGTATCCATTGTCATATCCTCTTCCACTCAGTGTCGTCTACGTGATTTAACAGTTTTAGGTCCACGTCCACATACATATCTCGTTCTTTTTCTAGTTGAGAGCTTAGGCTCTGAATTTGCTCCAATCTCCATCTAAAATAATCAACAACATGCATTAATTTATGTCAAGATTGGATAATACATTTAAAATTTTAATAATACTGTGAAAAAAGATGGACGTATCACAAAATGCCATCAAATCATTTTTTCCTAAGTTAAGTCAAAATTTGAGTACCTGATGTCTTGCTTCATCCATTGTGTCCTCATTTGATATGCCACAATTTGTTGCCATGGCCTCGTCTCGCCCCTATAATACACAACATAGTAAATAATGTTTAGTACACCAATTATAACAAAACCTCACTTTAGTCATATATTTGACATATTGATATCATGTTTTGGCTATCCTAATTTTCAAACTTTTCCCTTGATCATAGAATCACATTTAATCAACATTCCTATACATTTTCAACCAATAAGTTTGACCTCAGAGGCCTCATGGACAAAAAAATGACTTTATCTCCTCTATGTTGTAGCATTTGTGAATTCATAAACACCTTCCTCCTTTGGTTGAGGTTTCTTTCTCTTCTTACCTCTATTGTATCTGCAGATTCTATTGTCTCATCTATTTCCACCCACTTTCCTCTCAACAATTTAGTATTTCTACGTCGTCCATGTCCTCTCTCCATGGCCTCCTCTATGAATAAAAATTCCGCCATAGAAGCTTTCACCACACTACCGTCGAGAAGGAAAAAGAAACTTGCGGGACTGCGGTAAAAATCGCTCTACCACACCGAGCTGATAAAGGAGCCGCAGGACAACAATGGTCACTGCACTATCACATGCTAATAGTAGAAGACTTGCAGGATTGTGGGAGTCACCGCAACACTGCCAGGAACATAAGGAAGACTCACGTGCCACCATAGAAGCTTTCGCCACATTACCACCGAGAAGGATGAAGCATCTTGTAGGATCGTGGTAAAAATCGCTCTACCACACCGAGCTGATGAAGGAGCCACAGGACAACGGTGGTCACAAAAACAAGGAAGGAGTTGGAATTATTTCCAACACTATGGATCTTGTGATACATAACAATGAAAATAGTCACTATACAATAATGATAGGCACTAAATTAGGCACAGTTAACTTTGCCTTATACGTCCCAAACAAATTACATTAACAACCAACAATCAACGCTAAAGTTGGCATTAACTAATGAATCAAAATCAAAAATTTAAAACGTCAACTAATGAATCAAAATCAAAAATTTAAAACTTTCCCACGTGAAGGAAGAAATCAGATGACAAAAAATGGAAAAACGTCGCACGAGGGAAGAGAGTAGGGCGCTACCAAAAACTGATGAGAAATTCAATTTAGTTTGCAACACCATAGGTAAGGTTACAATTTTTTTTTTCTTGGTTGAATTTGTGATTGTTTACTTGTTTGTGGCCTAACCAGTCCAAGAAACCTCTAAATTGTCCCATCATTATAAATTATAAAACCTTTGAGAAACCAAAAAAAAATTTTACCCTACCCATTTGAGCTTTGGATCAAAATATTATAGCACAAAGCGAGGATTCCTCTGTATTCTTTCCCTAACCTGGGTATCAAGGAAATAGTGAGCTGCTTGGAAAATCTGGGAATTGGGTCGGTCACTACTAAGTAACTGTTGAAAGTAAACGCAAAAACCACTTTTTTTTTCCTAGCCGTGCCATAGTCACTGATGCCATGACAAATTTGTGCAAGATATCATTATGAAAGAGTTTTCATGATAAGGTTATCAACACTAAGCAAACCGAGCGAACGTATTTTCCCTAGGTTATCAACACTAAGCAAACCCAATGAACATATTTTCCCACAAAACAAAAATTTCATACGACAAAATGGACGAAAAATTTCATACCTGACAGTGTGTACTTCATTTGCCTCCATAGACTAGACAAAAATAATTTGCCCTAGGTCACCTCAAAATGTCAAGAAATGGAGGGAAGCGAGCATTTTCAAAAAATTCTATCCACAATGAGGTAATTCATTGTCAATTTATAGATTTGTAAATTTTTCCATTATTTCTTTGAATTTTACTTTTTAGTTTTTTATTTCTAAATTTAAAAGAAGAAATATAATTTAAAAATATATATATATAGGGACATGAGATTGACAAAGATAAAGATGAATTGGCTTCCATATTGGGGGTAGAGTCAGTGAACAAATTGGTTAATGTGGACTGGACAACACTTGCCAGATACATAGAAAAACAATCTGGTAACGCCCCTCGAACATTGCAAACAAATCAATTGTGTCAAAGGGAATCAATTGATTCCCCAACCACTCCTGGATCAAGAAAAAGTTCCAGGAGGAAATCAATGATAGTAAACTCTACGAATGTGGAACAGGGAGCAGAGACTTCCACTCTTGGGACACAAACTTCTTCCACCATGCCATGTTTTCAATCTTGCATTGGTAGCTACAATACAAAGATAGAATACGAGGTGGTTTCAGGGTAAGTCCGAATGACATATGCTGGGGAAACATGGAGAAAGCACTTGAAAAAAGCAGTTATCCATGACATGGAGAATGAATTTGGCACAGGTTGGTCTGTAAAGAAGGTAAATCTACGAATGTCTCAAAACTATAAGAGATTTTGGTGCAACCAAACAAAGAAGATAAAAAAATCCCTCCCAAGCTAAGGCTAAAAAAAAGGCCACTTGATGTAAGTCTCAAAGTATGGAAAGAGCTTGTAAAATAATATGAGAAGTCTGAAGCATGGAGGAAGTCCGGTGAGGAGAGTATGCAGGTATTTGAATTTTCTCATAAGATTATATCAAATTTATTAAACGATATTTAAATTTTATTTGTGCATAGTTAAATTGAATTAATATATGTTTTAGGACAAGGCCTCCAAGGCTAGGCTTGAGAAACTTTGTGCCACACATCATAGTGGCCAGAAAGGTTTATAGGCCTTGATTTGTACATTTGTAAGTATATCTAATATGCTAAATGATATATATTTTTTATTTCCTTGGAAAAAGTAAATGATTGCATATTAATTAGTTTAACTAGTTCGTGTGCCATGTTTTGACAGGAGGAGAAATATGGCCGCCATCCAAAGCAATTTGAAAAGAATATGTTACAAAAAAAAAAGTGGAACGATTTTGTAATCTGATGGAGAATGAGGTATCAATAGTTGAGTTTCAATAAATTAGTTGGATATTGTTGTGTTAATATGTCAATTTGCATCTCTTGTGTTGATTTGTTTATTGATGCATAGGATGAGTAAATAGAGCTCAAATCTTATGATTACAAGATGACCGTTTATGTGCATGAATAAATAGTATAAGGATGTAGATGAACTTAATTCATCTGAATTTATGCCTCTTGGCAGACATTCCTCTTTAATCTCTAATATTAGGTGCCTGAGACTTCCCTGTAGCTTTTACCTTTCATTGTCGCCTTTCCTCTTCACTGTTAGACTTGTCTCCTTTTTCCTTATCTACATTTATGGCTTCAGCTTCTAACTCATCCCATGTTTTACCTTCCTCCTCTTCAGAATCTTCTTCTTCTTCTTCATTGTCCTATGAGTCCACAAGAGATTCATCTTCTAAACCTTCCTCATCTAATTATGATTCCTCTTCTACATCAAGGTATGTGTAGGATCATCATGGAAAAAATAGGCCCTTAAGTGGCAATGAAAATTCAAAAAATCAGAGTTAGGCAACTTGACGTAAAAATTTGAACAAGTTATCTATATCATTTCAAAAATATGTAAGAATAGAATCTGTAGAAAATTGAATGTAGTTTCTAAACTACTAGGTTTATTTTAAAAATAAATAAATCTATTTGGTGAAAATTTGAAATTTCAAACTAGTAGTACTTAAATTTCAAGGAAAAAATAAGTAGGTGTCTGTCTGACCACCTTAACCACAATAAAATGATAATATTTTTTTATAATATTTTAGATATAAGTATAGGACTCATGTCCCAATGTGATGCATATTTTTTTGTAATTTTTTTCCAAGTAAATAATTAATTATGAATTTTTTATTACAACTTTTTAAAAAAATAAAAAATTGTATGTCTGACCACCTTAACTTGGTCAAAACTTCATGAAATTCATTTTTTTTTTAATCCTATAGTATGTGAAGCATAGAATGTGACACATGTTTTAGATTCAAAAAATGTGATACCATTAGAAAGCTATAGATGTTTTTCAATCAACCTATCGATCAGGACTTTAGTCATAATTCAAATAGAAAATAAATAATAATTATTTATTAAATTTAAAGTAAAGAATAATTTATATTGGTGGAAAGCTGAGAATCTCCTTTAAAAACCCTTTTCGTTTTATCAATTTTTGGTAAAAAAAAGTCGTCAGCCACATGGGCCATCATATCACTTACATATCACCACTTTTTGGCCCATCATGATCCTGCACATACCCATCAGAGGGTTCATATCCTTGATCCGACTCTTCCTAATTATCAGAATCAGAATCAATAGCTTCCATATTCAAAAATTCCCAACCAACATCTTCAATAAATTTATCTGGATCATTAGTAATAGTCCTCAAAATTAGTCGCAAGTTCAAGTTCATTCTTCTTTCATAATACTTTATATCCATGGAGTTTAGCCATTCCTTGATGCCATCAAGCAAAGATTGAGGAATGACGTACATGTCGATTACATCTCGCTTGAAGTCTTTGAAAACAATAGCCATATCAAACTCCTTTTTCCCAAGTCCTACTCTCTCAAGGTTAACAATATCAATCTCACTAATAGCGATTACTAAGAAAGGTAATTCCACCAACTCTACCAAACAGTTTACCGTAGGAACAATAAAAGTAGAGGCTTTGAAAGGAACTCCATGAAAACCAAGATCTCTAAATGGTACATCAAACTCTAGTTCAAAATATTTTAGATGAGGCTGCTCCCATAGCTCTCTTACTGGCTTGACAAATCCTTGAAACTCTGCATTGATATTATTTTTACAAATGAAAATGAAGCAAAGTAATCATCTCCTCCTCCGCTGGTTGGAAGAATACATGCTTAATGTTTTGATACATAATATCAGCTCTCTCTTCTACTCTGATGGTTGAGTACCAAAATTCATTATGGTGGGCCTCTAGAGTTCTAGTCATCTTTCTTCCTCTTCCATAAAATGTTGGCCTGATCCACAAGTCTTCCAGCCTAATTGGATTTGTTTTTGAAAGCTGAAGTTTCTCCTACGTCACCAGTGTAGCTCTCTCTACCTTTTCAGACTCTTTCATTTCTATAGGAAATTAGCGCCTAATTGATTAACAATCTCAATCTCACTAATAGTGATTACTAAGAAAGGTAATTCCACCAACTCTACCAAACAGTTTACCGTAGGAACAATAAAAGTAGAGGCTTCGAAAGGAAGTCCATGAAAACCAAGCTCTCTAAATGGTACATCAAACTCTAGTTCAAAATATTTTAGATGAGGTTGCTCCCACAACTCTCTTACTCACTTGAAAAATCCTTGAAACTCTACATTGATTTTATTTTTCCTGTCCCTCTCTTGATGTTCTTCCTCAATTTCATCAAGATCATACATTGACCTTCTTTCCCCTCCTAAAGTTTGGACCACATCCATTACCTCCACATAAAACTGGACATCCTTGGTCATCTTGGTTCCCACACCATGGTATGGTTATGCAAATGAAAATGAAGCAAAGCAATCATCTTTCTTCCTCTTCCATGAAAACCAAGCTCTCTAAATGGTATATCAAACTCTAGTTCAAAATATTTTAGATGAGGCTGCTCCCATAGCTCTCTTACTTGCTTGAAAAATCCTTGAAACTCTACATTGATTTTATTTTTCTTGTCCCTCTCTTGTCGTTCTTCCTCAATTTCATCAAGATCATACATTGACCTTCTTGCCCCTCCTAAAGTTTGGACCACATCCATTACCCCCACATAAAACTGGACATCCTTGGTCTTCCTGGTTCCCACACCATGGTATGGTTATGCAAATGAAAATGAAGCAAATTAATCATCTTTCTTCCTCTTCCATGAAAACCAAGCTCTCTACATGGTATATCAAACTCTAGTTCAATTTTTTTTAGATGAGGCTACTCCCATAGCTCTCTTACTCGCTTGAAAAATCCTTGAAACTCTACATTGATTTTATTTTTCATGTCCCTCTTGTTGTTCTTCCTCAATTTCATCAGGATCATACATTGACCTTCTTTCCCCTCCTAAATTTTAGACCACATCCATTACCTCCACATAAAACTAGACATCCTTGATCTTCTTGGTTCCCACGCCATGGTATGGTTATGCAAATGAAAATGAAGAAAAGTAATCATCTTTCTTCCTCGTCCATGAAAACCAAGCTCTCTAAATGGTATATCAAACTCTAGTTCAAAATATTTTAGATGAGGATGCTCCCATAACTCTCTTACTCGCTTGACAAATCCTTGAAACTCTACATTGATTTTATTTTTCCTGTCCCTCTTGTTATTCTTCCTCAATTTCATCAGGATCATACATTGACCTTCTTGCCCCTCCTAAATTTTGGACCACATCCATTACCTCCACATAAAACTAGACATCCTTGATCTTCTTGGTTCCCATGCCATGGTATGGTTATGCAAATGAAAATGAACCAAAGTAATCATCTTTCTTCCTCTTCCATGAAAACCAAGCTCTCTAAATGGTATATCAAACTCTAGTTCAAATTTTTTTAGATGAGGCTGCTCCCATAGCTCTCTTACTCCCTTGAGAAATCCTTGAAACTCTACATTGATTGTATTTTTCCTATGCCTCTTGTTGTTCTTCCTCAATTTCATCAGGACCATACATTGACCTTCTTTCCCCTCCTAAAGTTTGGACCACATCCATTACCTCCACATAAAACTGGACATCCTTGGTCTTCTTGGTTCCCACACCATGGTATGGTTATGCAAATGAAAATGAAGAAAAGTAATCATCTTTCTTCCTCTTCCATGAAAACCAAGCTCTCTAAATGGTATATCAATATCTAGTTCAAAATATTTTAGATGAGGCTGCTCCCATAACTCTCTTACTCGACAAATCCTTGAAACTCTACATTGATTTTATTTTTCTTGTTCCTCTCTTTCTGTTCTTCCTCAATTTCATCAAGATCATACATTGACCTTCTTTCCCCTCCTAAAGTTTGGACCACATCCATTATCTCCACATAAAACTGGACATCCTTGGTATTCTTGGTTCCCACACCATGGTATGGTTATACAAATGAAAATGAAGCAAATTAATCATCTTTCTTCCTCTTCCATGAAAACCAAGCTCTCTAAATGGTATATCAAACTAGTTCAAAATATTTTAGATGAGGTTGCTCCCATAACTCTCTTACTCGCTTGAAAAATCCTTGAAACTCTACATTGATTTTATTTTTCCTGTCCCTCTTGTTATTCTTCCTCAATTTCATCAGGATCATACATTGACCTTCTTTCCCCTCCTAAAGTTTGGACCACATCCATTACCTCAACATAAAACTGGAAATCCTTGGTCTTCTTGGTTCCCACGCCATGGTATGGTTATGCGAATAAAAATGAAACAAAGTAATCATCTTTCTTCCTCTTCCATGAAAACCAAGCTCTCTAAATGCTATATCAAACTCTCTAGTTCAAAATATTTTAGATGAGGCTGCTCCCATAGCTCTCTTACTCACTTGAAAAATCCTTGAAACTCTACACTAATTTTATTTTTCATGTCCCTCTCTTTCCGTTCTTCCTCAATTTCATTAGGATCATACATTGACCTTCTTGCCCCTCCTAAAGTTTGGACCACATCCATTACCTCAACATAAAACTGGACATCCTTAGTCTTCTTGGTTCCCACACCATGATATGGTTATGCAAATGAAAATGAAGCAAAGTAATCATCTTTCTTCCTCTTCCATGAAAACCAAGCTCTCTAAATGCTATATCAAACTCTAGTTCATATTCTTTTAGATGAGGCTTCTCCCATAGCTCTCTTACTCACTTGAAAAATCCTTGAAACTTTGCATTGATTTTATTTTTCCTATCCCTCTCTTGTTGTTCTTCCTCAATTTCATCAGGACCATACATTGACCTTCTTTCCCCTCCTAAAGTTTGGACCACATCCATTACCTCCACATAAAACTGGACATCCTTGATCTTCTTGGTTCCCACGCCATGATATGGTTATGCAAATGAAAATGAAGCAAAGTAATCATCTCCTTCTTCGCTGGTTGGAAGAATGCATGCTTAATGTTTTGATACATGAGTTTCAATCATCTTTCTTCCTCTTCCATAAAATGCTAGCCTGATCCACACGTTTTCCGGTCTAATTGGCTTTGTTTTTGAAAGTTGAAGTTTATCCTGAGTCACCAATGTAGCTCTCTCTGCCTTTTCAGACTCTTTCATTGCTACAGATCATCTCTGGGATTTAATCATTTGTAGCACATGGTTGATGTGCTTTAAATCCTTGCATCTAAAGCAAATTTCCTTAACATAAATACTGCTAGGGATTTAATTTTCAATGTTGCCAGCCTAATTGGCTTTTTTTTTTTAAGCTGAAGTTTCTCCTGACTCACCAGTATTAGCTGTAACTTTTTTAAAATTTATTATGGTATGCGCACTTTGATATGATGTAATATGATTATGGTTTCATCTCATATGTTGTAATATTAGATATATAACCGAAAAAATATTATTGCATGAAATAAATAATAACTTTCCATTCTAATTTTTTTTTTTGTAGAACATGAGTCTTCTAGAAGATCAAGATGATCCTCAACATGATATAGATCCACAAAATATTGGTTCTTCTGGTACATATCACATGGCAGAGGATGATGATGATGCAGATACGGAATACACTGAGGCCGATGACCATGATGATGATGATGATGAGACTATTGTTGGTAGTAACCAGTGACATTCATGATCATATAGACTACATCATGGATCATTGTTGATATATCGTTATGATGACTCTTTTCATGGTTACTATCATATGTATCATTTTTATGGCCTACAGTACCATATTATTGAGTTGTATCATTTTGACATGTATCATTTTCACTATATCATTTGGACATGTATCATCTTGACTTGTATCAATTTGAGTTACATAATTTATCAATTTTATTTATATCATTTGTACATGTATCATTTTCACTTATGTCGATTGTTGGACATGTATCATTTTGACATGTTTTTTTATGTACTGGCATATTTGACTTTCACTTGTTTTAGTTATATATGATGATGATCTTATCAGTATTGACTTGTCAATTTATATATATTAAAAGTGGTCGATGATTTTTGGATGGATATTTATTATGTATGATGATTTTAATTTACTGCTCAGGATGGATGTTGTCAAATTCAATTAAATTATAGATATTTGACTCACTTGTTTTAATTATAGATGATGATCATGTTACAATAATAGTTCAGGCCGTGATGAAAGGTAAAATGAATGCTTGGCACCTCTAGAACGTAATTGAACAAATCAGAGAAGTGTTAAGCTCTTTTGGTGGGTAATGACATTGAACAATAGATGTACTTTTTTATCTTTACAAGCAATACAAAAATTTCATGTTACCGACCCAAAATAAATAAATTATCTTGTTATTTAATCATATGAGTTAAATAATTAAATTAATTACTCTATAATCATATAAGTTATTTAAGAGGCACGATATATTTAACTAATTAAATTGAAATAAAACATATTAAATTAATAAATGGAAGCAAAACAAGAAGCATTTTTAGAAGAAAAAAAGGAAGTAACAATGGAAGCCAGACTAGAAGCAATCCTGGAAGTAAAATTGGAAGCAAAATTGGAAGCACAATTGGAAGCAAACTTGGAAGCAAACTTGGAAGCAAAACTGGAAGCAAAACTAAAAACAAACCTAGAAGCAAAATCAAAAGCAAAACTGGAAGCAAACTTGGAAGCAAAACTGGAAGCAAAAATGGAAGCAAAAACATAAGAAAAACCGAAAGAAAAACTGGAAGCAAAAGTGGACGCCAAACCGGAAGCAAAATTGGAGGTAAAACCGAAAGAAAAATTTGAAGCAAAATTGGAAGCCAAATTGGGCTTCAATTCAGACGTTATCTTCCGCGCTATTTCCGACGCTATTTCTAGTGCTATTTCCAGCGTGAATAGAGGGGCTATTTTTGACACTATGTATCAATGCTATTTTAGGCGCTAGTGGGGGCACTGCAATTTCCTGACGCTAATCACGATGCTAAGTCTGGCACTACGTCTAGCATCAACATCAGTGCTAAAGTCGGTGCCGAAAAGACCATTCCTGTTTGCGTTGAGTTTTACGCCAACCAGATCACGCAATTCGTGAACAAAAATACACTAAAATCTGATGCTATTTTAGGTGCTATTTGCCTATTCTGTTGTAGTGGATATATACCTAGCATGCACTTAATCTAGCAGTAGTCCTTTGCTTAACATTTTCATGAAAGATCAATGTTTCATGTAATGTGTAGTTTACTTTTGTTTGAGTGTCAAGTATAGGTAGTGAATGTGTAAATTGTATTCTTAAGATAGTGACACAGATCCAATCCAATGATGAGGTTAAGGAAAAGTGTTCCTAATTGGGTATAGGATACAAACTAAGAGATTTCTTACTTGAACTAGACTTATGAGTGCAAGGAAGTGTGAAAAAATAAGATAACGTTTGTTTACTTGAACTAGAATTTTGATTCCAAATAACTGATAACAAAATCAAGATAGATATTTTTATTTGAACTAGAATTATTAGTCCAAGCAAAGAATGCATATTAATATATAAATTATCTACCTGAACTAGACTTGTGAGTCCAAGAAAATGATACAAATTAAGATAGATATTGTTTACTTGAACTAGACTTATGAGTCCAAGAAATTGCTACAAATTGAGGTAAAATGCACCATACAATAGGTATTCCAATAATAGATAAAAGATATTAAAGTATTCTTGAGATGTCGGGATGGTGCATAAAGGTCATGGGTTATGAGGGAAGTAAGGGTCTACATTCTCCAAAGTACACATGGATAATTTTTCCCTTAGTTTTATCAAGATCAAAGATGCAAGGGTAGGAGGATGGATTAGATAAAATGAGGGATATATGATGAAGGATATAGATAGGATAATCAAGAGAAAAGGAAGGAAGAAGAATGCATTTGGATAGGATGAGGTATATGTGATGGAATGGATGAGATAGTTTGGATGCCAATTTAGTTTTTATTTGACAGTCATTGCTTGGATAGGGATGTTCAGATCTTGTGGAGGTTCAAGATCATGAGTAGGATTAAGCGGGATGTTGAGATCTTGAGATAGAGATGGAGATAGGGAAGAATCAAGAAGTAGAGACAATACATTGCGCTTGATTGGGAATAGTATCATGAGACAAATTAAGAAGGATATCATGAGATGGTGAGGAAGGGATGTTAGGGATTTTATCTTGAGATAGAAGGATATATTTAGATAGGATGGAAGATATATCTTATTATATTTTACCCTATTTTTTTTGGTTTCTTCTACTCGAGCTATAGTGTATTCATATGGAATGAAGGCATAAAAGTATCCTTCGAGTTATCACATAGTTAGAGGTGTTCCTTTTACCATAGTTAGTGATTGGATATGTCTATACCTTGAGATAATCATTATTGGATGATGGGGGATGACCTCTAATATTAATATCACCTTGGTCTATGATATCCTAAATAATGAATAAGGACAATAGATATGGAATAAGCTAAGAACAATAGATATGGAACTCATTACAAATTATTTGAGGCTATGGATATTTCCTCTTGTTGATTGTATTTTGCACTTGATTTGTAAATTGAAAATGAAAAGGCTTGTCATTTACAAACTCTTCTTATTGAGTTGAAAAAGTAAAGGAAATTAACAAACACTTGCGATAAAAACACAAGAGGGTATCATTGAGTTGTTCTCATTCTAGGGGCCTTTGTAGTAATTATCCACTCTCATCTTATAGAGGAGAACATGAGATTCAAATTTTGAGTTCCTTTAGCATGGTACTTGGAGAAACATCAACATTCAAATTTTGAGTTCTTTGAGCATGGTCTTGAATACTTCTCATACTTTTCATTGTAGTTATTGCAACATATTTCCACTTTCAATACAACACCTTAGTAAGTAATGCTCAACTCAATACTTGAACACTTGACACTGCACAAATGATTTTCATTTTTGATGCCTATGCATGGAGTGAGATGATCATATTCCTTCATTTTCAATGTGTTTTTTCTTTCATAAGAGAAAAATTTATGTGTTTACATTGTAGATGACAAATGGTTTATATTTTTAACTTGATAGAAATTTATTTCATTTGATATATTATTTAGCATACTTTTGGGTTACTTATGACAACAATCAACTTAGGTCATCCAATTTTCATGTCACATGGTGTAGCTGACACACTTTTGGACTACTCATGGGTGAAATTAGCATGGGCTCTCTTGTTTTCACTCACAGAAGTTGAACAACCTTCTTTTATAAAATTTATCACTTAGACTAAAAAATGGTGGTGAAATTTTTCACAATAAATGGGTGAGGTATTCTCTTAGAATGACATTTAATATTGTGAACAACTAACTAGAATTGAGAAAGAAAGATCAATTCTTTACCTATTCAATATATTGATTCTTGAAAAATATATAAAAGGGAACAAGCTATCACTCAAGAAAAAACCTTTTGGAGAACATTGAAGCTTCATATCAAGCAAGTGAAGGACCATGAAATGGTTGTCTAATGTGCAATACAAACAATATTTCTTGCACTACCTGTATAGATTAAGAGGTGATGTTACATTAATGTACATAATCCTAGTTGAAGTAAGATAATATTTTGTATTATATTTGCTAGTTATACTGGAATTTGAATAGTCATATAGACGATGAATTTAATAGTCATTTTCATTAATTAATTATTATTTTTGGTTATCTAGGTCATGTTCATTTCAATTTTTTCTTACTTTAATATGCCCTGATCTAAGTAGATAGTTGTAGCAAAAAACCAATTTTCCAATTGGGGAGGACTTCCTCTTGTGTAATACAAGGATGATGAGTTGTTGCCACCACGCCCTCCCCACCCCCCAAAAAAGTAAAATAAAATAAGGTGGTACAATTATATTAGCATTGGTGCACTAGATCCCATGAACACTTTGCAGTGAAGTGCACTTATGCCAGAGTAGTATTGGGATGGGTGATGTCCCTAGAAGTCTTGATGTTGCACCATTTTTTGGGTGGAAGGCATGGCAAGAAGCTTGTCATACCATAGCCAGTCCTCCCTTCTTGGACAAAGGGTGTTTCACTAAAGTTATCTTCTTAGATTAGGGTGGAGTGACCCCATCTCCCCTCCATTAAGTCCACGACTCTCTTGTTGGGCCTAACACCTTCATCTTAAGTATCACTGCAACAAATCTTATGTAATAAAAAATAAATAAAACCTCTATTAACATTATAACATAATGAAAATATGTTTTCTTTAATTTTTCACCCTCTTAATGGCATCTAGAGCCAACAATTCACCAAAGGAAAATTCACCGCTAGCAATTCACCGCCATGGAACCGACAGAGAATTCACCGCCAAGTAAAAAATATTAATGTCGTTAATTTTCTTCTTGCTGACAATGAATTCTCCTTCCATAAATTACTGGCGATGAATTTTCCTAAAACCCTCTTAATAATATAAAGTTTACATAAATTATATATTTATGATATCTTTTATATTAAATAAATAAATAAATCTCTTTCTTACAAATCATCGTTGCTTATCCAACTTTCTAAATACACTCTTTATACAAATAATTATTCATTATAATCTAACAACAGTAGACTTCAATTTTAATAATTATTCTCATAAAAAACAGAATCAGAATATTGGATAGCCACCGAGGATTTATAAGGAGACTTTTTCAGATAATGTAAACTTGAAAGAAAAACTCTTCTACGCCACCTTCCTTATTCTAAATCCCTTGGTAAAGCCGTCTGCTGTCGCAATGGTCATCAGACGACATAGAAAACGAAACTTCTTGTCCTCTTTGGCATAAAAGCACCACTATAGAAAACGAAATTCCTTGTCCTCATTGGCATATAAAAACAACATTTTCCTTCCTTTCTTCTAAGTGTTGTTTTCCCCTTCTAAAGATCCATCCTTTCTTCTAAGTGTTGCTTTCAGGTGAAAGCATCATTTTCAAGAAACGAAAGGAAACTTGTTGTTTTTATGCCAATGGGGACAAGGAATTTCGTTTTCTAAAGTGTTGGTATTTATGCAATGAGGATAAGAAATTTCGTTTTCTATGACGTTTGATGACCACTGCGACAGCAGACGGCTAGATCAAGGGATGCAGGGATGCAGATCTGTATATTATCGCTTTTCTATATATATTCAATTTACTATAGGATTTTATCGTTCAGAGATCACTTTGCCTTCCACGTTCAAGGAGAAATGGGAGTACAATGGTCCGCTGGTATGTAACTTTTCCATAACTATTGCTTGCACTGTGTATATTACAATTTCAATGTTTCTTGATTCTATTTATCCTGTGAATTCGTGGTGCAGCCAAAGAGAATGAGAGACAGGAGGAGGCTTCTGTCATTAAACGTTGGAAACTTGCGTGCGTGATATTGGGATTAGACGCCATGATGCAATCTGCGCTTCTCAACGCATTCCTTTCTGGCAATGAAAACAGAAGCAAGTGTCGGATTTGGTGGATTCCTTCCGCGCTCTCTGCCTTCTTTTCCTCTCTCACACTCTTTGCTCTTCTGTACCTGCTCAAATGTCTCTACCCGACTGGAATACAAAAGCTTCTTTTCACTGCTTTGGTCTTCGTACTTTTTTCTGTCCTTATTATAGGGGTCTTTCCACTTTCTGTCTGCTGAAACTCTCATCTGTTAAGTTCCTTTGGTTTCTACCGGCAACATATACTAAGTTCCGGTAATAGATGTGATTTTCAGAATAAAAATCGCAACTGAGTTAGTGGTGTGATTGCCTGGTTTAGTATATGTTTTGTTTTATAAGCTGTTTTGATCGATGATAATTTTGGGGGCCGTATGTGTAAACTGGTTACAATTGTGTTTTTATTTTAAGAAGTTAAATAAAACTGTGAAGACATCTGTGGATGGATTAAAGTTGGAAAATGTTTAAAGCAATAATATTTACATCTAATTTGGTTTTCTTCATGGTTTTGTAAATATGTACAAGTTTTATATTCAGGTGGAGTACATAATTTTTATTGCAATTGTGTATTTGTTTTAATTTGAGTAAAAAAATATTTAAATGATGAATTGGGAACAAAATGAATAATCTTTTGAATCAATTCAAAGAAAATGACCTGGTGAATGTTTACACGAGATTATTTTTATCTGAATGTTAACGCATCAAGATTTTTTTTACTTTTTCACATGATAATTGAATTTATAATTTCACTCTTCACTTTTCTTTTTACTAGTAAATATGTCACAATTTAGAATAAAAATAAAAATATATATTTTATATATATGAAAATTAAATCTATAATCTGAACAGGAGAGAGACTCAAAAATATATAAATTGAAGTTTCATGCTCATAGATGTTTACCCTAAGAACTAAAATAAAGCCAGAAAAGCAGTCAATGGGAAGTAACTGCGAGCAACAGACGTCACAGTTAGTCATGTGTTATTAACAAATAGGAAAGAAAACAGATTAAATCTTGCGTTGCAGTGGGGCCCATGGCCACGTTTGAAAGTCAGATTCACCCCTTTGAAGAGCTCTCAGATTTGTCATCGAGGCTAATTTCTTAAAATATTTAACGAGTATGTTGGAAGGAGTTTCCTGTTCATCATACAAGAAGCCATGATACCAAATTTTGTGAGTTTTTTGGCTGCAAATATTCAGAAAACTTGTACCCTCCTTGGATTCCTCTCCTTTCTATCATATTGGGGCATGCCCAGGCGCTAAAGTGGGGAGAATTAGCAGTCTCCAATCTCCAAAGACAATTAAGGATGGCTCAAGACCGAGCAAGTTTCTACATGGCATCGCATCTAACAAACATTATCCATTCTTCTATAAGCTTTAGTCCATTGATGCAGATTAAAAGTACTCATCCTCATAGCCTATACTTAAGCAATTTTTTATGTTTTGTATTTCTAGATGGATCATGATAACATTCATGTTATTTGTGATTTGCTTTATTCTATGTATATCAAAATATTAGCGAAGCACTGATGTTCGAATCCCATATTTTATCATTGAAAACATTAAAGGTTTTTATGGCTAGTGGATTTACCCTTAGTAAACGGTTATTAGTAGTGAAGGAGACCTCAAACTATCTCATAGGTTATTCAAATATCTACCAAGTTATTAAAATGTCTACCAGGTTTTTATTGGTATTGCCTCTTTTCCTATGGTTAAAGAAGTGTAACAACTCTCTTTTGGTTATTATTAATTTTCTTTTCTATGAGTATTAATTTAATTAATCGAACATCTTTCATCTATTAATTTAATTGATTAAACATCTTCCATCTATATTAGAAGTGTCAAATTCATTGATTTTCCATCCATCATCATGACAGTAACTCTATACCACCACTCAAGTAGTCACACTAGAATGTGGTAAGTTCCCTATGTCAGGATCATCCTTGGGTCCAAACCTAATCCTTGAGGATTCATTTGGGATAACCCTATCTATGTATCCTTTTTGGCAATCGTAGGCTTCATTGTTCATTCTCTAATTTCATAGAGAAAATTCATCCTCTAGTCTTTATGCAAGATCTTTGGTCTTGCATTTAAACAACATATATTCATTGAGCTTATGCTTTCAATTTAATCAAATTATAAATAATGATAAACACATTCCAATCAAGTGTTGAGTCCATGTCAATCATTAGTGTATGAACACATACAAAACCACATAGGGCCCGTATCATTCCAACATCCTCTATTGATACAATTGTTAGCTCAAGTATACATTAATTATACACATGGTGACTAGCTTATACCCACACCATAGGTAAACACAATGTCTAGCTTAGGCATCCAAAATATATACACAATGTGAATAAATTAACAACCTCACAAGTACTCATAGTGACCAGCTAGCAAAAGGTAGTAGTTGCACCTCATTGCAAGCATCATTCCTCCTCCTAGCCCAATAATGTATAAGATTTTTAGTATATCACATCCAAAAAAGGAACATCATTACATCCCATGTTGTACTAGAAGTCCCATATTTTTCCCCAATCCATTTCTACTTATGATGATAAGCAAGCATCCCCTACTACTTTTCATTACTAGCAATGACATAGGTTTAATAACTTGCACAATACGCAAGGCCATTTTTGCACAACTGCACCAATATTGACTCACACATACATTGTAATCAACTAGCAATAGGAGTGAATGCAACACCACTATGTACATCTTCCATTACCTAGTTCACTAACATGTACTTTTTTAATGCATCCTGGCTAAAAAAGGAACATAAATGCATCCCATGTTACACCATGGATCCTATCTTTTTTATTGGTCATCTACACCACCTATGATGATGAGAAAGATTATCATAAGTTACTTGTGATCACCATTTGATAATGTTTAATCATAAGAACATGCATTACCTAAGGCTAATAATATTTAAATAGGCCTTTAATCATCTTTCATCATACCCTTGTATGAGTTACATAATTAGGGTTCCTTACACTCTTACTAAAAACCAAAGACTAGTGCCTATATTATCAATCACCTAGACTAACCTAACTATCAAAAGCATAAAATCCCACCTTATATAGGCACAACATAAGAGAGACACACATTTATTGTGATACACCAATGTTGATACTAAATACTTGGGATGGATAGATGTTAGCATCCATTGCGTACATGCTACTAGTGAAATCCTATAATAAGCCCTATAAAATTGGGTGGCTCCTAAGATCTATACCTATATGCTATTATTGCAAGCCATCTAACCCTATGATGCAATAAAGTACATTTTTTTGTAGACAAAACTCACTAACTCCCTTCATTTTAGAGCTATGATAACATTATTGATAAGTGGGCCATAGGTTTTATAATTTTAGTGATCAACTTAGGGTGAGTAGGACAAGCTAGGTTAAGAGAACAATTATCCTCTACTTATGCCCTTGTAGAGTCATTAACTTAGCCCTAGTTGTGATGCCAAGAAATTAACTCTTGTATAGATCTTTGTTCAACATTGTGACATTATAATATACCAATATGTTGATCTAAAACATACTATTTGACAAGTTTATGACCTTAGATACTCAATTTTTGGTATAGGTCTAGGGGTCAATTTTTCAACACATATTAAACACATTGAATCCACATGAGTTGGCCTCTATCCATACACTTATATGTAAATAGATATAAACTAATAAGGAATCAAATTTCATTCACTTCATTCAAGTTTTATTTAGAAATGCATTGGTTATTAGACAAAGATTAAACCCATAGTAGTACAATATGTTAGTTCTAAGTATATAAAATTTTCATATAGTACCTCTCATAAATCTTATAATATCATTTTCCACCCAACCAACATAAAGAAAAACACATAGCGTATTGGTAATACTTACCATTAATTTCCCCTAGTAAACTAAGGCCATCCTAAGGACTAAATTCTAAACTTAACATAGATCCAAGTACATAGAACAAGTAGACCATCCATATATACTAGGATTTTTTCACACCATAAAATCACAATGGCTTAATTTGACACCGTCATCAAATTTAAGTTAATAGGTTTCCATAACTCATTCATAGCCAAGTCCTGACCAAGTTTATCATGCATTTATTTCTTGGAAGGATATACCTCCCTAGTGTAAAGAGGACCTATACCTTCCTATACTTATCACACAACTAACAAACCATTCCATTATTTTTTTCACATAAATATTTTATTATTTTAGTTCCAACAAGTCTAAAGGCAATATCATATATCCGTGTCAATACAAAGCAAAACAATAGTGACTCTAAAAGTTCATCCAATATTGGAGTGGGTTTTGAAAAGCCAAACACCCTAAAACTCAAAGTAGCTATGCTTGATAATTATAGATTATTATTATTAGATTAGACCTATATCATGGGGATATATCAATTAGAAGGTGAGATCACTACCATCTGTAAGAGTTGGTATAGAATAAATCTACACCATGAAAGATTTGGCTAAAGATTATAGATAGCCAAGATCTAGGCACTTCATGAAAGCACAAGAGAGATCAATATGCAATGATCACGATTGCAATGGAATTGATTATCTATGAATTCAATATGACAATGCACATATGATACCACTTGGTTATATAGCCAAGGTGAGACAAAATATTAAATAGGATTATGAAAACTGTCTTAATCTTATGACATGTGACAACTTATCACTACTACCTAGGACACATGTGTTACAAGTCAAAATATAAGATGATAACTAACACCTTATAGAAATATTCCTTCCTAGGACCTAAGTAAACTTAACATGTAAATAAGTCCCCTAAGTCCCCTAGTAATGAATTAACTAGGTACAAGACTTTATTTACACCAACACCTTCCTTAAGTGCAACTTAAGGAGAGTATATTATTATGTAAATGACACAAGGATGGGTCCTATCTATGAGGCCATGTTAGGTACCCATGTACAAATCCAAATGCAATCTCTCACAAATAAAGAAAAGGAGAAAACCTAGTGGGAAAAAACTCCCCCCAAAAAGAGAGATAAGAAAAAAAATGCTCTCAATGAAGAATGAGAAAGATTAAACCCCATGCAAGGAAAAATTCCCCCATAGGAGAGATGAGGAAGAGATACCATGAAGCCCCCCTCAACGTTGAGTCTCCTGCAATGTTGGTAGAAGCTCAAAATTGAATGCTGGAGATGATCCAATAGCATTGAACAACATTCCTCCCCTAAGGAAGAAACAAAACCAAGATGGTATGCAAGATGTGTGATGTCTCTAAAGAATTCTCAAGTGTCTCCTTGTCGATGTCGAGAGTTGTCACCCTCCAAACAGGTGTTCTAGGCCATAGTGTTGAAGAAAACAATCTATAATCTCCTAGAAATGATTATAGAATACAATCCAAAGAAAAGGAAACATCCTCTAAAGACAAAGAAGCCTCTTCCAAATTCTATCCAAAAGAATCCACACTCATGTCAAACTACAAAGAATGATCATGTAGTGAATGAACAAGAGGTTCAGAGTGTTCCCTCACAACAACTGAAGAAGGATATTCTCCATCAAAGAGAATATGAATGCAACTGATGATGTCTCCCAAATTTGAAATGCAAGACTCACAAAACAAACCAACAATGTCCATCAAGCACTCATCCCAAGTAGCAATCTTTGGAAGACTATGAATATCTTGTTGCATTGAATAACAAGGAACCAAAATTGTGGAATCACAAGCATCCTCAAGTACAACAGTAGATGAAGGATATGTAACATCAACACATGTCACTAGATCCTTAGTGGATGAAAAAATACCAAGATTCAAATGACCATATTGGATCTCCTCAAAGGTGTCTACACAAGATACCTCAATGTGAACATTTTTCGAATCATTAGGAGAAAAATATGAGAAGGTGTAGACTCAAGATTGGTGATCGACCTCCCCAATTGCAACTATATCTTTGTTATGCAAATCCCAGATTATGATAAAATATATTGTGAACTTAACACTCTTGTGTGATCCACCATGTTATTGAATTCTACGTCATCCACATGTCAAAGGAACCCTTCCTAAAAACATACATATATATGTGTTATTAGCCATCAAGATGGGTGGTGATGAACAAGTCTCAAATGAAGAGAACATACTCACTAATGAATCCATGTGATGTGAGGCTCCTGAATCAAGTATCCACCTCTCTAACTTAGAATTTGCAACTACAACAAGTTCTTGCCCCTTATTTTTGTTGGTCTTTACTGAAGAATAAGAAGATGAACCCTTTGATGATGAAGACTCATTGATTTGTTGCTTCTTAAGAAGATGCTTCAACTCATCAATTCGTTTTGAATAAAATTGGTGTGCATCATGCCCTAATTTCTTGCTATATGTAGATGTAGGATTCTCCTTCTTAAAATATTCCCCTTTTGAGGGAGAGGATTCCAATTCTTTATGTGGCTTGTTCTTTTTCTTCTTATCAATATTCACTGATTCTTTTTGTACCTTAGACTCACTAGCAAACAATGCTTGTGACTTGGAAGACTTGATTAGACCCATGTTTATTAACTTAGCTTCCTCTTGGATTAGGAGATTTGCAAAGTCATCAAACCTAGGATCAACATATGATGCTCCCATAGAAAGTAGATGGATATGAAAGGCAAAAATAAATACTGAATACTCAGGACCAAGCTTGGATAACACATTCAAAATCAATTATAAATCCTCTTTATCAATGTTTCAATCTTCCAGTTGTGTTCTTAGTTGTTTAATTTTTGAGATATAGTGTTGGATGTGGTCAAAACATTTAGGATCAAGATTCATAAAATTATTATCAATCCGATATCCTCTAATCTTATCTGGTTTACCATACAATTTCTCAAAAGTTTCCCAAGCCTCTTTAGGTGTTTTGCATGATTAAACATGAAATTGTAAATCAAATGAGACTAATGAACATATACATCAAGTGTTTTCTCACGATCAATCTCCCATTTTTCCAATTCCTTAGCATCACTAGGTTGAGGAATGGTTTCCTTTAGATATCCTATTAGACCTTTCATCAAGAGATAATTCCATACTAATTTTTTCCATGTAGCATAATTGTGTGGTGTTAGGAGTTCAATTTGAGATTCCCCCATTGAAAGAACATGAATCAAGAAAAATAAAACAACCAACCACTACAAGATTACCCCCTCAAATTACTCAATCTGCAAGAAACCACCCAATCAAGATATGATTTGTGGCACTTTACACATAGTGTGATTATAGGTTCCACTTGTCAAAAACAGAGAAGTGGGCTTGATCTTATTGCATACAGATTACAAGATTTGGCCACAAGATCAACATAATTTGTTTATAAATAATGAGATCAATCTGATCACACCACTAGAAATTACATGAAAAATATGCACTTTCAAAATAAAATTTACTTAAAAATGTTACCATACTAACAAGAACGGAGTGCCAAAAGTTCTAAAAATGAGAAATGCTTAGCAACACCTATGAGAATCTACAATTTCTAGAAAAAACTAGGTACCAAAATTAAAATAAGATTGTACCACTACAAAGAGCACAAAATTATACCCCAAATCAAAACAAGTTTCTTGAGAAAAGGAGGTCATATGAGCAAGTTATGGTTGTTTGAAGTTGAGCTCCAAAAAGAAAAATTCCATTAGAGACAGGGGAAATTTTCTTAATTAATGTTGATACCACTAGTAAGACTGATGTCAATAGAGCCCATGATTGAATTTGACGACCTCCTGCACATCAAAAAATAATATACCCTACACTAGTCAATGATGAAATCTACGGGGAATATTAGAACATTTCTTTTGAATCTTCTATGACTAGTAGTTTGAGGAATTTGTTGGAATATTTCTTTGGAGGTGTCGATTTTTCAAACTTTCCTACTAGGTTTAATAAATCCAGTGTTTCCAAATTTTGCAATTGGTGCGGTCACTTCTTACTAATTATTGCATGCCATGTGGTGCCTAGGAGTGGACTGTCGCCTATACCCATAGGTACTCTACATGTACAACAACTTAAAAAATCACTTATATATATTTTTATTTGATTTCAAATAAAATAAAAACAAATTTTTTGAATAATCCAATATATATATATATATTTAAAGCATATTGACGTAGTGTTGGCAACTTAGGGGTTGTATGGATCCCTAGGAAAAAAATTCCCTTGACGGACAAATTTCTTCAAATTTGATGATTTGATAGTCAATCTTAGGGTTTTTGGCCCTTTTGGACACGATGGAAGGGTCAAATTTGACCCAAAATACTCCAAAATTGTAGCTACTTGTTGGATCTAGCAACCACACTTGAGCTTCAAATGTTCATAGATCTAGCCTCATATGTCCAATTTGGATGAAACAAAAGGCAAAACTAACTTTGTTGAACACCCTAAACTCAATGGTGAGCTCATATTTGCACCAAAAAGCTTTGATTTGAACCTACAATAAAAATCCAGAAAGAGGAAACCCCCAAATCTAGTATTTCTTTCAAGCTTTTTCGATTCTTCAGATCATCATTCAACGCAAGAGAAGAGGATACTCAACTTTTTAATATCCACCAAGATTTGCAACCTAGATCTCTTAATAAAGACTAATAAGAAGCAATACCACAAGCTATAATACCATATAAGAGTTGGTATCGAATAACTCTACACCATGCAAGATTTGGCTGAAGATTATAGAAATTCAAGATCTAGGCAATTCATGAAAGCACAAGAGAGATCAATATGCAATCCTTGAGATTGCAATAGAATTAATTATCTAGGAATTCAATATGGAAATGTACATATGAGACCACCTAGTTATATATCCAAGGTGGGACACAAGATTAAATAGGATTATACAAATGTCATAATCCTATGACATGTGACAACTTATCACTACTACCTAGGACACATGTGTTACAAGTCAAAAGATAATATGACAACTAAAACCTTTTAGAAAGATTCCTTCCTAGGACCTAAGTAAAATTAACATGTAAATAAGTCCCCTATGTCCCCTAATAATGAATTAACTAGGTACAAGACTTTATTTACACCAACACCATCTAATGTAAATTTAGCCTCTAGTTGAAACATGTTGAATAAGGGGAGTTAACCAAGTTTAGGAACAATACCAAACTCTAGAGCTACTTTGTAAATCATCCCCTATGGAATTAGGTCACAAAGGCACTGGAATCAAATCCTCTCATGGTGGCTATACAATAAAAATTGATGCTTCATAGATAAAATAATATGTTTCTACTTTAATAGCATCCATAACATGTTCCAAATCTCTCATTTCACCATAGGAAGGGAGGTTGCTGAAAAATATTATGGAGTCTAAATTTACCTATACCAAATATATTTTCTTTAAACTTTCCAAGGAATTTTCACCAAACACATTTCATGAATATCTTGCAGCCAATACAATCTATTTGGCCATTTCTTTGAGGAAATTTCTTTGACAATACCAAAGGCTTCTTCAATAGTTTTTTATGAAAATATTGTAATCATAAAATTTATGAAGCCACATTTATTTTTGGTATTTCATCTAGCCTATACATTCCTTCTCCATGCCTCCACATTTTCTTTGTATTCATGTATACAAAGGTAGATGCAAAAATAACATTCCCATTTAAAGTTCCAACCATATTAAGATGATTGTTCCATGATTTGAGAATTTAAACAATATATATGTAAATGACATGCTATGTTCTACCATGCTTGTTGCCACATGTTAAATATTTTTATTTTTATGCACTATCATTTTGGTTTATGCCATTATCCTTAACTTCCCCTTCCCTCTCACTTTCATCCTCCAAATTTCCCATCCTCTAAAATAGTCCATATATCCTTTTATGCTTTGATGAGCATCCACACCACAAAATTTTCTACCAACTTCTATCTCTTCACCTTCTCGTTTTCCACACTATTTGTGTAGTTCTATTCCATAAATACTTTATTATGAAGGAATTACATTCTTTTCTAATGATAATATAGGTTCTTTCCTTTCCTCCCCTAATAACTTACCATCCTCCTTCTAAGACACCCATACTTTTACCATTAAATTCTTGACTTCCTCTTTGATCGACTTAATTGGTTTTGAATATCTCTTTTAATTATCTTTAATATTGTTGTCATTTAGAGTACAAATCATGTTCTATGGGGGGATGTGCCATACCTCCCATTGGAATAAACTAGATTGACTTATTAGGAATTGACCTTTTCTCCTACTAATAGTTATCTCCTACCTATTTATGGTTTTACCTTTTTAAGTTTTAACTTAATAGGGCCTTGATTTATGGATTTTAGCGTTATTTTTCTAAAATGTTGGGTTAGTAGCCAATTTATTTACATTTGAACCTATTATCATCACCTCTAAAAGGATATTTTCCTTTTCATTAATTTAACCAATTTGGGGAAATTTTATAAGATAAAAAGGGTGTATAATAAAATATACCCTTAAATATGCAATTTTCTTGGTCCAATCTTCTATTTTTAATTTCATGCATTGTTTTTTCTTTTTTAACAAAAGTGGCAAGCCACTAAAATTTTATTGAATAGAAAATGGATTACATGAGTTCCAAAAATGATCTTCTAAAGAGAAAAAACAAATGTGATTGATCTTTATGCATTTATTTTTTATTATATGAATACATATTTATTTTATTGGGTACACACATTTATTTATTGATTCTCACAATTTATTGGAGTAGGTCATGCATCAAAGACCACTCTCCAAAATCATGTACTCCTCATATATCTAAATCACTTCCATCAACCTCCCCTTAAGTTGCATGGTCATAGTTAGGTCCCTCATTATGTGGGTTTACAACACATATCATAAATGCCCCATTAAACTAACAATAGAAAAAAATTAGTTAAAGTAATTTTATCTAATCATCAAAGAGTAAAATTAGAATATTTGTGTTTCCTGGTAATTTATTATTTGCACAGCTTCATAATATATACTTGAGTTAATTTCCAAACTCATAGCATGTTGATTTACAATAACATGTGTATGATTTGATGCATAACCATGTTCACCCACCCATTGTTCCTTCAATATGTATCTACATATATTTAAGAACTGGAATATAACATATATCATAATTTTCTTTAAATTATTAATGTAGCTTTAACCTATATATAGTTGAGTTAAACATCAAATATCTCATCAATATTATGGCTATGCCACCAATTATTAGGGAGGTTACTAAACCACCAAAAAGAATGCAATTAGGGAGAGAGGATTCCCCAATTAGGCTCCTAGGGTTTTTCACCTAGGAGCAAGGTGCAAGAATGACTCTCTTTCACACTCATGATGTGTTTTTGGTGAGTTCATTCAAAGGGGTTGGGGGTTTTGAAATGGGTGTGATGTGTGTGCCTGAGTGTTGCAATGTATTGAAATAAACTAACTATGAGATGCAAACTAAAGTAAATGTAAACTATGTGCAATGTCCTAATAATGACCTAAAATGTATGCAATTTGTAAAGAAACTAGAAGAGATAGAAATGGTGCACCTGGAAACTGAAGGTTGAAGAAGAGAAGCTCTAGAACCTCCTGAAATCTATTGAAAATTTTCACTAGGACACTTACGCTAGAATGGGCGACCTAGTCCTCTTCCCAAGAAACTTTGCTAGAATAGGTTTCTGGTAAATGGGTATCCAAAAACACAGAAACCACTTTTCAGGATTGGTACAGGGACTAATTCACCAATGACAGTGACCTAGTCCTCCTAGATATTTTGGGAGTTTTGAGGTTGGAATCTATAGGTGCCCACTATTACTTCTATTTCTAACAAAGTCCCGTGTCTGAATCTTCAAAAAATAACCTACAAGTTGTCTTTTAGCTCCTTCTAGGGTTTGTTGACTTGGAATGTTGTGGATGGAATGATGACACCTTTTCAACACTTCTCTCCTAGACTAATCTGCATACAAACTTGCAAAGCACACATGCAAAGAGAAGGAAAAGGTTAGGGTTAGAGAATAGGGGTTTGCCTTAGTCAAACCCCATGTTGGTAATCAGACCCAAACGAAATAGAAATGAAAAGGGAAAGATGATTGCATGATAAGAAAATGAAAACACTCACCAAACCCTTGTTGAAGATGTCTAAAGGCATGCAAGAACCAACTTCAATGGATGATGTTTGAAATGCTAAGTGCTTGAATGCTTGCTTGAGTGCTTGAGTGCTTGTGAAGATGAAAATATATTAGGAGGGGGGAAATGGGCATAAAAACCCTTATTTATACATGTTATGCCCTAATTACCGAAAATAATACATGATAGGCCGACCTTAGGGTTTTGGAGGCAATTTCTCATTAGAATTTTTTTTTAATTTTGAATTTTATGCCAAAAGGGACTAGGTCGCCCAAGGTGGTGACCTAGTCCACTTGGAAAAAATCAAGTGGTGGTCAAGAATTAAGTGGTGTTTAATGATGTTTAACGGGCTTATCTCCCGAAACACACTCAAGTCAGGCCTAAAAGTACATTAAAGGGCCAATTTAACATAAGAACGAGTTGAATTAGTGATGAAAAGCCTAGGAAAGTGTGAAAATGTATTTCAACACCTTACAACACTTTGGCACAAGGCTTGGAAAGAGGTAAAAAGGGGTTGTTTAGGTGAATTGTGTTGAAAGGGTCTTAGAAAAGTGGGAGGATGTGTTACAACACTTCACAACACCTTTGTAAAACATCATTAGGTTGTTATTGATTTGCAAGCATTCAAGAACTAATGTGAATGTATTGGTCACATTACAACATTAGATCAAAGAAAAACCAAGCCAACATCCAAGGGAAAAGGCCCAAATGAGTGAAAAGTGTCAAGGCTACACTTTTTGGCGACACATTTAGCTCCCACTTTAGTGAGAGGATGAACTTGCTTCAAATTCACACTAAAGTAGCTGAGACATGCATATCGAGAGGGATCTGAATGTATTCATGCTAGTGAATTGAGATGACTTTAACTAAGAAGGATGATTAAGTCCCTAGGATCAAGATCCCATGGCGAACCAAGCATAAGCACAAAAGATCACACAAGGAGTGATGCGAAAGAGTAAAGAGAGAGGGAAAGTCGGATCAAGCTTTGACCATTTGTCCACCTAGTTGTGGATCCGATCTAGGTTGTTTGTCTGAAAGGAAGTGTACTCACTCTGGGGCAACTAGAATTTCGGTTTTTTGTCAGGTGAGAAACATACACTTGGTTGGTATGCACTCACACACACACACAAAGGTAGCTATGGGGAATTCATGCCGCTAGTTGGGCTTCCCGCTCAACCATACCAAAGTTATACCTCCTAATAACTTTGATGAGGTGCCACGAAAGACACGGGTTTGTGGTTCATGAGGCAAGCAAAGCTTTGTATGCTTAGAACTCATGAACAAGTGCAAGATGGCACTACAGGCATGCAAGTTGTGTTATGTAAGGTGGCCATATATGCAAAAATGAAAAATGTAAAATGCAAAAGGGATGTTCAAAGTAGTCTTATTTAGTTCATGTGAGGTCTTTAACTTTAGAGAACATTGTGTCTAGTGTCTCCAAGAGAGGACCAATCAAAGAACATAAAATTCACAACTTAGGGGATGCATTGTGTCACATCAGGCCACTAAGAGGAATGTAATATGATAAGATAGGTCACTTTCATGAAGGATATTATATCCAATATCATCCACAAAGTGAGAAACACATTGTATGAAGTAATAAGGCTACACTAGGAACCAAGGATAAAGTAAAGAAAATGCAAAATAAATAATGCCAATGTATGCCCCCACTTTAAAAGAATTGCTACACACCATTTTGTGAGAAATTACTTTAAAGTAGAGAAATGCAAAAGGAAAGAAAGGGACATAAGAGACAACTTGCAAAACGGGCTATGCCAAGTGATATGTGTCCAAGTGAGGCTACGTCATGTAAAAGAAAAGGAAAAAGAAAAGAGAAAGGGGGGTTGCCCCCAAAATAAGAAACCACAAACACATAAGGGATCTATGGACTTGGGGTCAGTATGTTCATTGCTGCAGTATTTGTGTAGAGAACTTGGAACTGTCATCATCTCCCCGAACACATAGAATTGGAAGAAGGACACAAAGAGAGCGTAAACAAAGAAAAAGAGTCATTTTGGGTCAACATGAAGGAGACATTGTGGTCTCAATGCCTTGCATCATCCCCAAAAGGAAGGTGAAAGCGAAAGAAAAAGAAAAAGACCTTTTGGGTCAACATGAAGGAGACATTATGATCTCAATGCCTTTCATCATCCCCAAAAGGAAGACAAAAAGAAAAAAGAAAAGGAAAAAGGCCTTTGGGGTCAACATGAAGAAGGCATTGTGGTCTCAATGCCTTGCATCATCCCCAAAAGGAAGGAAAAAAGAATAAAGAAAAGGAAAAAGGCCTTTTGAGTCAACATGAAGGAGAAATTGCAGTCTCAATGCCTTGCATCATCCCCAAAAGGAAGACAAAAAGTGAAATGAATGCACAACATATAGAAGAATGAAGGTATGAATAGAAGAATTTTACAAAGAGCTCGAGAACATCAAACATAACAGTACGGGGGAAACATGTCACACACAAGCAAACATACAAAAGAAAAAGAAAAGAATAGTAAGGAGAATGTGCATCAATCATCAAGCAATTCATCTGCCTCCCAATCTTCCTCAGTATAAATTCAGGTGGGCGATTAGCGAGAGGGACAACAGTAATTGCAAAACTAGCATTAAGGTCAATGCTTGTCCAAGGAGAATTATTATGTATGCTCATGGAAGAGGAAATAATTTATTCAAAGTTTCGTGCACCTCTTCATCTATTCTAGCATTCTCGTCATCATTATCATCTAGATTGATGATAATAGGAGGGCGAAGAACAAAATCAGTTGAAGCATGTAAGATTGGTTGCAATGGGGGTATAGGATCAGGCTGCAATGGTGGAGGAGGAGGGTCATCAGGCATAACTTCTAGAAAATATGGATTATAATTTTTAATATTTTCTTCATCATGTGACTAGCGAGCAAGAGCATGACGGTGACGCCTATGCTCCCTAGCTCCTTTCCTTCTTTTTATTCTTTTGTCAAGTTGCATCTAAGAAGGAGAAGTCTGGTCAACCATAGGTTTCTTGTCTTTCCTAGGGGGAGGAATGGGAGGAACCATAGGTGGGTCAGCCACTTTCTCCTTGTCTTTATACACTTGTTTGATGTGAGGAGGTAGGATGGAGTTACCGTCATGATCTCTAGGCCTCTTGGATGATGTAGAGGAGGTTTCAAGTGTTGTCTAGTTAGGCATGTTTGATTCAGGTTGCAACATAGTTTCATCAAAGATGGGAGTTTCAAAAGTTGAGGGGGTCATGTTGCGAAGAGATAATTTAAAGATTTTATTTGCTTTAAACTTTTGATAAGCAATGAAAAAAATTTCTCTTCTAGGGGTGATGGGTTCCATGGGATCAGGCCAAAAGGCTTCTAAGGAAATGTTGCCTTTGGAGGATAAGGGATTGAAGCCACTATGGTGGACGGTGAATATTTCAATGTCAAAGGGAAACTTCAAACATTTGTGAATAACAAAATGGGTCACTTTCATTGAACGAAGCCATGGATGGCCTAGTCGCAAATGAAATTGGTCTAACTACAAGATGATAGAGAATGTAACATCTAATGTCTTAGGGCCTATCTGCAATGGGAGAGCGATCGATCCAATTGTAGGGTAGGAAAAACCATTATGTGTCTTGATCCATGCATTAGGGTTTTCATAAACATCTTGATAAATATCATGCAATACCAAAAATTCTTCTGTGATCACATTCTTGCCACAAGCGAGATCTATGAGTATCCCATTAGTGGGATTATCATAAATTCTATCGGCTATGTAAAGGGGACCATCAAGAATATTTTTGAGTATATCGAGGTGAAAAATTAATATCAAGAGATGTTTTGGTTTGGAACTTACAATGGATGATGTCTATCGTGCCTACCATCTCATCCATAGGCTTGACATGGGTTGAATTGGAAAGAGGATGAGAATGTTCATCTTGTGTATCAACATTCATAACATCATTTTGTGAAGTTTCACTTGCTTTGACAGAGGAAACATTATGCTTAGGCATGGGATTGGGGAAAATCTATAAATTTTGGTTTGGGGGTGCAATAGACTTATTGACTTTATCATTAATACCAACAATGAATAGACAACCCAAATCAATGAGGTCTTGCACAAGGTGCTTACATTTTTCGGTGTCATGTCCATTCTATTGAATAAAATAGCTATAGGAGTTGGATTTATAGGATGGAGGTAAGGGCTTATTGGGATCAAGTGCATGGACAGGAGGTAAGGAAATCATTTGTTACTAGAGAAGTCAAGAGTCATGGTATTATGGAGGGTATCAGGTAAAGGCATGAAGGTATTTTTAGGATCTCCATAATTGAAAGGTATCGCGGTCTTACAGTCGCTATTTGATTATTGACAGGTGGAGGTTCGAAAGGAGGGTTAAATTGTAAAAACCCTTTATTTGGCTTTCAAAATGGCTGAGAGTTGGTTTGGTTGGTAGCATTAGACTTCTCAACTCGACTAGAAGTGGATCGCATATCACGACTACTAGTTGAATTGTGATAATCACAGAGTTCTTGGCATAAGTGCATGAAGGAAGGTAATTTCATTAGGGTGACCTTGTCTTGAAGGGGTTTTAGCAAGTTTTCAGAAAAACATCTTTTGAAGCACCTAATAACGAGAGATAAAGTTTGTTATCTTTTCATTAGGGTCTTGCTTACATCTCATCAAATTGTCCAAGGTCTTTTTAGGAGTCATGTGCACTTGGAAGTGGTTGATAAAGGGATCAACAAGTTCATTGAATGAACTAATTGAATTGTTAAATAAGGAAGAAAACCAATCCAAGGCAGCGTCTTTGAGGGTCCTAGGAAACAATTTGGCTAAAAATTTATCATCAAGAGAAAAATCAATACACAAGGTAGTATAATCATTAATGTGATTAGAAGGATCACCCTTCCCTCCATACTTCTCAAATCTAGGTATTTCTATTCCTTGTGGTAGCAGGGTGCGTAGGATTTCTAAGGACAAGGGATTGTTGTGAACATAGTGGGTGGGTGAACCATGTTGGTTTTGATGGATAGTGGAAATATATTGTTGCATGGATGAAATGGTGTGAAAAAGTTGTGTGAGGAGAGGATTGGTATAAGTGGTATTAGGTGGAAGGAAAAGTGGTGATGGGGTGAATGTAGTGGAAGGGCAAGTGAATGGGATGCTAATGGAGGGTATGGTGGAAGAGGATAAAGGATGTGATGCCACATAGGAAGTAGGGATACTAGTAGGAATACCAAGGGAAGGAATCACATTACTAACCTATTGCATTGTTGTTTTCACATGAAGAGAGGCATAGGTAGGAATGAAAGCTATTGTTGAGGGAAGAGGAGTGGAAGGTCCTCCTTGGTTAACAATAGGGGTGGCTAGTTGGGAGACTCTAGGTGTGGAAGAGGCATATTTTTGATATATCTCCACTATTTTATTCAGAACACCTAGGACATCATCACTGTCAAGTATAAGGTGAATGTTTTCTATGGTGGGGATAGCAGTGGCAGATATGTTCTCAAAGCTTACTTCATGTTGGAGCTGCTAGGTCTGCATGAATGTGAAATATCTTATCATGTGGAAGTTCATCAGGTTTATTTTCAACATGTGTGGTTCCAAGAAGCAGAGAGTTACTAAGGGTGGTTTTCAGGCCTAGTGCACTATTGTTGATACCAGGAGTAGAAGCCTGAGAGATCCCAAGATCTACAACAAGATTATTGTCATGAGATGCCATGAGTCTAGAGCTTCATCTCCCTACGGTATCAATAAGAGAATAAAAAATTCTCATGCAAAGTTTTCTAAGGGCAGGGTGAATGCAAATGCAATGTAAACAAAGAAGACTAAAATGCTTATAACTAGGATTATGTAAAATAAAATAGAAATGCAGAACTACAAAATAGAAATGCAAAAAATGCTTTGAAAATTCCAAAAATTACAGTGTAAATAGTGCAAGTGGACTAGGTAGCCCAGTGTGGCTAATTAGTCCTAGTAGTGGTAATTTTGACAGTTTTCTAAATTTTTGACTAGTTTTTATGATTTTTATGCTTTTTTGATGTAAACATAAAATGGAAATGCAGATTTTTTTGTACTTTTTCAATGAAAATGCAATGCAAACTACAAGCTAACATGAAATTTTCACTAATTCACTTTTAAGAATCCTAGAACACAAACACTGCAAAACCCTAATGCAATGCAATATTTTCCTTGAGATGCAAATGCAAAAAATCAGAAGTGAAAAGAAATGTTCTAAGGACGGGTTTACCAAAATGAACCACCAAAAAGAAATGCAATTAGGGAAAGAGGATTCCCCAATTAGGCTCCTAGGGTTTTTCACCTAGGAGCAAGGTGGAAGAATGGCTCTATTTCACACTAATGATGTGTTTTTGGTTAGTTCATTCAAAGGGGTTGGGGGTTTTGAAATGGGTGTGATGTGTGTGCCTAAGTGTTGCAATGTAATGAAATAAAATAACTATGAAATACAAACTAAAGTAAATGTAAACTATGTGCAATTTCCTAATAATGACCTAAAATGTATGCAATTTGTGAAGAAACTGGAAGAGATAGAAATGGTGCACCTAGAAAGTGAAGGTTGAAGAAAAGGAGCTTTGGAACCTTGTAGAATCTACTAAAAATGTTCACTAGGATACTTATGCCAAAATGGGCGACCTAGTCCCGAGAAACTTTGTCGGAACAGGTTTCTTGTAAATGGGTATCCAAAAACATAGAAACCACTTTTTAGGCCTAGTATAGGGACTAATTTTCCAATGATGATGACCTGGTCCTCCTAGAGATTTCAAGAGTTTCAAGGCTAAAATCTATAGGTTCCCACTTGTACTTCTATTTTTGACAGAGACTCGTGTTTGAATCTTCAAAAAATGACCTACAAGTTGTCTTTTAGCTCCTTTTAGGGTTTGTTGACTTGGAATGTTGTAGATGGAATGATGAAACCTTTTCAACACTTATCTCCTTGACTAATCTGCATACAAACTTGCAAAGCACACATGGAAAGAGAAGGAAAAGGTTAGGGTTAGAGAATAGGGGTTTGCCTTAGTCAAACCCCATGTTGGTAATCAAACCCAACTGAAATAGAAATGAAAAGGGAAAGATTATTGAATGACAAGAAAATGCAAATACTCACCAAACCCTTGTTGAAGATGTTTGAAGACATGCAAGAACCATCTCCAATGGATGATGTCTGAAATGCTAAGTGCTTGAATGCTTGCTTGAGAATATTGAGTGCTTGAGTGCTTGTGAAGATGAAAATATGTTAGGAAGGGGGAAATGAGGATAAACACCCTTATTTATACATGTTATGCCCTAATTCCTTGAAAATAACACATGATAGGCCAACCTTAGGGTTTTGGAGGCAATTTCTCATTAGAATTTTGTTTTAATTTTGAATTTTGTGCCAAAAGGGACAAGGTGGCGACCTAGTCCACTTGGACAAATTCAAGTGGTGGTCGAGAATTAAGTGGTGTTTAATGATTTTTAATGGGCTTGTCTCCCAAAACACACTCAAGTCTAGCCTAAAAGTACATTAAGGGGCTAATTTAACATAAGAAAGGGTTGAATTAGTGATGACAAGCCTAGGAAAGTGTGAAAATGTATTGCAACACCTTACAACACTTTGGCACAAGGCTTGGAAAGAGGTAAAAATGGTTTGTTTAGGTGAATTGTGTTGAAAGGGTCTTAGAAAAGTAGGAAGATGTGTTACAACACTTCACAACACCTTTGTAAAACACCATTAGGTTGTTATTTAATTGTAAGCGTTCAAGACCTAATGTGAATGTATTGGTCACATTACAACATTAGATCAAAGCAAAACCAAGCCAAAATCCAAGGGAAAAGGCCCAAATGAGTGAAAAGTGTCAAGGCCACACTTTTTGGCGACATAGTTACAACCTACCCATTGAGTTTACTTATGATTCTACCTTTAATATATACTAACCCATTCAAGAATATATACTCCATTTATCTACATTTTATGTTCACCATCATTCACACTTACACCATGAGAAGGATTCATAATACTCTAAAATATACAATAAAATTCATCACATAACCATGTATAGGTTCAAATCAAATAACTAGGTTATGGGAATTAGTAATCATCAAATAACATAAATTTTTGTTGTGCACTTTGATTTTTATTTATAATTCATATTTATAATTTCACTTTCTCACAACCTTTTAAGTATTATTTGTTAGGACTAGCCAACCATAATCACAATATTAAATGTACATTTAAGAAATTTAAGGCAATTGTATTCATACTAATTGACCATCATGGTTATAGTGGGCTATTAGTGCAACATAATTTATCTTTAGTCTAGTGATATTTATAGGTTTATGGTTTGAACCATGCTTGAATACCAATGTAACAACCACCTCCTAGCTGCAATCTTTTTTCTTTACAATCACTAACTTAATTAACAAATAATATTCCATCTAATTTGCATGTGCCAATTATTCATAGCTTTTCAATCCATCCTCATGGAGATTAATTTATTCTACCACATAGGTACATACACTAGAATGTGGTAAGGTCCTAATTTTAGTGTCAATCCTATAACCATACCTAATCCTCAAGGGTTCATTCATTATGATGTTTCTTATAAATCTATTTTAAAAATTAAAGACTTTTTAGTTTATAATTTAATGATATAGATAATTCATCCTCTTCTCTTATATGATATCTTTGATTTTAATTTTAAACCACAACTATTCATTAATTGTATCCTTTCAATTTATTTGAATTATAAAACAGTATCATATCAAACATATTCGAATAAAGTGTTAATCTTGTAGACACATAAAAATGGTCTGGACCCACAAAACACATTTTTATACATCTTATCATGCTTTGTCTCAACATAATTAAAATATTTAATAATGTCATATAGTCCAATGTCAACTATTAATTAAATAATTTCTAATTATTTAATTAATTCATGTCTTTTATTCCTCTTGGCTATTTAAATAAATAAATTACCTTTATTATTTAAATATGTTACTAATTCCCTATGTCACTCTATATTTAAATAAATTCTTAAATTTATTTAATTATTCTTTGTCTTTTATTCCTCTTGATTATTTAAATAAATAAACTTTATTTATTTACTTAAATATGTCATTAATTTCTCATATCTTTCTATAATTAAATAAATCTCTTTGATTTGTTTAATTATTATCCACTTTGTCTTTTTCTAATTTTAAATAAAATCATTTATTTAAAATTGTCCACTTTCTAATTTTCCTCCACAATTAAATAATTTTAATTATTTAATTGTCTTATTGATTTTTCTTCTAAATTTAAATAAAAGCATTTTATTTAAATTGGCAATTTCCCTCTTTCCAAGTAAATAATTTTAAATTATTATTTACTGTCACATAGCCCCATTTTTTTAATTAAATTGAATTTTAATTTAAAAAGACAACTCATCTCTTGAGGGATTTAAATTTAAATTTCTATTTTAATTCTCCTCTTTTCTCTTTTTCTATCACTTTCATTCTTGTCCATAGATTTGATTTTTCTAAAATTAAATCTTATCTTTTCATTTCAAATCTCACTCTAATATTTCCCTAACCCTAATTGTGGGATGTTATATGCTTTTATGACCATTGATCTTAGGGAATTTCTCATCTTTTAATCTTGGCCATTCACCTAAAATTGACTTTTCTATAAAAAGGCAATTTTACTTTCATTTGTCATCTCTTAATTTTATCTCTCAACTTCTTCTTCTTCATCATCTCTTAATATCTTGAAAACTCTCGCAAATCTTATTCTTGCATTTGAGTCTTGCATTTGCTTATCATTTGTCATTTAGTTAATTAGTCTTGCATGTAGGATTTTACATTATCTTGCACAATCATTTGAATCCTTCAACACTTGTTTAGGACTAGTCATAATCTTAGATTGCTCATCATAAATTTGAGGGCAACCTCATATTTTCAGCAATTTAGAAGGTGTAATGGAGGTTAGCCATGGAGAATGAAGAACTTGGGTGAGATTGTTTCAATCATTTTTTATTTATTCCTTTGCACTCCATTATTTGCTTTGGGTTTTTACATGTTTTGCATTTAATCTGCTAACAAACCTAATAAAAAATACCCTCAATTATATTGGTGAACCCGACTGCTTTTCAAACGCATTTTTCACATATTTTCGTATGGATTTTTTGTCATTTTTGTAGGTACAGGTGTACAGAACACCATATCTGCCATTTTCTATGACACAAGTGCTTTGTCGCACCACATCTTCCTTCGCAAATGACGCAAGTGATCTGTCGTGTCGCATCTGACTCTCCAAGCGACACATCTGAATTCATGAGCCACATTTGACATAAACCAAGCCACATTCACTTTACCGAGCCACATTCGCCATTCAAAATGACACATCTGTTGTAGTGAGCCGCATTCACTCTGTTGTGATGCAATCGACTCGTAAAGAATTGTTTTGTGTTTTTTCTAGATTTCTTACTTTTTTTCTATTCAATAGATTACAGATTTTTGGATTACTAATTTGTGTGTGATAGCATGTGGCCAGTTGGAGTCTAACCCCTTTGTTTGTCTATTTTTACAAATCTAATAAATCAAACAAACAAAGTGCATTACGTTCATTGGATTAAATGAACACTCACACATTTTCATTGGGATAAAAAGAACACAACCATGCATGTTCATTCATTGGTTTACAAAGAGCAATCATGAATTTTCATTGGGTTAAAATGAACTCTTGATTGTCTCATACTACAAACGGTTAAAATAAACCCTTTGCTTGATCACACTACAAACAGTTAAAATGAACATACATGCCTGATGTGTTTTGTGATTCAGTAAGGATCTCTGCAATGTGTATGTAATTCTCTTTTACCTTGTGCAATCTAGAGAAACAAAAAAACTAACGAGTTTAGTTACTCTATCACCCTTCATATTTCAATTTGGGATTAAAAAGAACAATCATGCGAGTGTGAGTGGACCATATTGTGTGTGCTCTCTCATTGTTTCTCAACAAAGATTGATCGAACTACATATATGTTTGCTCACTTTTGTTTATCTTAGAGGGTCTGCCTGGTGGGAAAAAGTAATCACCCCAAGGAACGATCCAATCGGTAACACACTAGATGCCAAGCGACCTCTAGTCATTATATAAGTGTGGGTTCTTGAGGAAAGTTTGAGAATTATGATCACCATTCTGAAAAGAAGGGCAGAAATGGTCTCTTGCCACATGGATGGTGCCCCATGAATTAAATGACCAAATTAAAACCCTTGTTATAGTGTGCCAAAATCCTTTTCTATTCTTTGGTGCAACAATAGTCGTTTTGAAGGAACCCTCATCTTCGCAATTTTTAGTAGAGATGATCAGCCTGCCATGGGAGATTCATGGGGGTTGGAAGCTTGGTTACCCTGAGAAGTGAGTGCACTGTAAGGGGGAGCCCATGGGGCCAAGCTTATAAATTCATCTACTAAGAATATGTAGTTGGAGTAAAATCTATGTGGAATCCAAAAGAATACAGTCTTTTCAACTATAGGGATTGTACATGTTTTCTATGTGTTTGTTTCACATTTTTATTCCCAAGACAATGTGTTTGCCAAGTGTCTTTAGAAAAAATGAACAAATCAACATCCTTTTCTGATCAGAATTAACACTTCAAAATTGAAACACATTTTGCAATCTGCGAAATTTTTGCCACAAACAAAACTCTGTGACACATGTGCTATATTGAACCCCAATTGCTAACTTTTGAGCCGCAATCGCTATGTTGCACCGCAATTGCAACCTTAAATGCCACAATTTCCTGTCATACACCACATTTCCTATATCAAATGCCACAACTTCTTTTTCAAACTGTATTTGTGACCTGAAACGCTACATTTGCTGAACCTATGACACATTTGTCATTCTGCACAACACCTGCTAAATCCTGCAATGCATCTGTCATATTGTAACACATTTTCCAGAATCTGAGACACATATGATTGCTTTGCAATGCATTTTCCTTCCTGCAACACATTTGAAACCTGAAACGATGCATTTTCCTGTCAACTCAAAAAACATTATTACTGTCAGAAAATCAAGACCAAACATTTGCAAACATATTTCCTAACATCCATTTTTTTTTAGTAGTATCTATCCAAAACCAAAAAAACACTTGTTCAAGTCATCTATCTTTGCATTTTTAGTTTGCATTTAGCTTACAATCCACCATCATCTTCAGCATAGGTAAAGTCTTAAGTCCTCAATTTTTGCACACCTTGGGATAGGAAAAATTTCCTTACTTTATCCAACCATTGTCTCAAAAAGTAAATTGTCATTGGACCAAGTCAAACAAATCAATCCTTAGTCATTGTCCTCTTGTGAGCTATTTCCAGCTCATAATTCTAGTGCGGAAATCTCACCTTGTCATTTTCTCATCTTGTCACTTTATCCTTCAAACTAGTCCTTTGACAATCCAAAATCAAGACATCGGTCAAACTTTGAATGGTTAGTAAACCTTCTATAAAATTCTATTAGAATTGAATAAATCTTAAAGTTTCCTCATACCTTGCATTGTCATAGCATACTTTAGTCCTCCATCATTTTCCATAGGACATTCATTTTTAGTCCTCATTATCACTTTGCATTGTCACCTTGCATAATTGCATTCCTTATTCCAAGAAAATACCAAAAGCATAGTCTTAGTCTCATTCCATCCACCATCATGTCTTCAAGTCACTATGACATGATTTCCAATCGAATTGAATGCCAATTTATTTGTAATGGTAAAAACCAACTAGCCATGGACTTCAAAGGACTATACCTCCATTAATCCAAACACAAATTTGCCACAACCCATGGTCAAACACCCACATGCCCTTCTTACCAACGTTCCCTTAGTCCTAGTCCTCTATCCATCTACTATCAAGATTCCCCTGACACCATCCATGGCACTAAGTCACAAAAAACTCCCATTAGTCATACCCACCCTAACCTTGACAAGGGAAATAAACCATCCATCAATCTAGTCCAAGCTGCCACGTCCTATCCTAATCCTTCATCCAATCCTAGTCCTTCATACACTAATCCTTTCCAAGTATCCACATCCTATCCTAGTCCATGATACACCAATCCATTCCAAGACACTCCATCTCAACATACATTTAGTCATGAAAGCACAACTATTCATGGTCTCCAAAGTCCCATACCATTTCATAAACTTGAGGATACCTGTCAAAATGAAAATCCAAAGCTTGACGCCATAACTCCCCCTTCATGTCTAGATCAAATTTGTCCATCCCATGACCCTATCTTTAAATCCATTCAAGAAGTCCTCCTAGAAAATCATGGCATACCAAACACACCTATCCTTGGTCAAGAATCCATCCACAACCATGTCATCCAAGACAACCCCATCTTTGGCCAAGACCCTACCATTGATCTAGAAGTCCAAAACGATTCACTCCTTGACCTCTATGTCATTCATGATCAAACGCTTGAAGACAACCATATCAACACTTCCCTAAATGAGATACTTGCCTCCATGTGACACATAGATGATATTACTATAGAACATGAGGCTACTATCCTAGACATATTTGCAAATGATCAAGCTATAACTAAATTCAATGGGCTCTATGACAATGACCATGAAGACGGTTTCGATATCAACTTCGAAGCACCAGCAAAATCATCAAAATCCGATATGTCAAAAAATCAGACCAAAGATGTCAATCAAAAATCTAACCAACATGAAAATAAAGCTACAACATCTTATCAACTAGGGTCATCTACCTTTGTCAGAGAAGGCTTTCTTACAAATGAGGCAATTCCAAGTAAAGGTTTCTAACTAAATAATGATGGGTTAGCATCTTGCTTCCACAATAACAAGTACCCCATCGCAAACATAATTTGTCAGAAAATGCATTATTAGGTAAAAGGACTAGGCCTACATGAGCAAGGAATTTTGAAACCCGTACAAGTTCAGGCACATTATGGACATCAAGGTCTTGGCTACTCCTCGATCGAAAAATCTAATGATGTTAGTAGTTCCTCCTCGATATTGGGGGAAACCTTATCTAATACAAACATCAAAATGGGTGTCATGAGTAGTCCTTGTCATAAGATTGTTTCCAACACCCCTTCCCCCCACACCCTAATCCATCATTCCATCATGAATAAACCTTCCATTTGGAACCAACAAAAAGAAAACTATTACCAATCCAAAGCTCAAAATCAAATGTCAAAGACCATGAAATCAATTAAAAATACAAGTGGACTATTGAAGCTAAAGTGGATCCCAAAGAAAAATGGATCAAGTCAAGAAAGGAATGAATCAAGCAAAGAAAATATGTCAAATACAAAATTCAATCAAAATGTGGAGCCACAACAAAAGAGGACTCCCACATATAATACATTTCCACCTCCTTCAAAATGGCCATCAAGCAAGACATATAAAAGTGTTGGTTCCAAACACTATCCTGATCTAACACCCAAAGTTTGGAAAATAAAAATTGCTACATAAAAAACATCCAAACAATCTGTCCATGTCTACTATCATTCATCATCATCCTACATCTTGCCTAAAGTCTAAATGTCCCATGTCACAAATCCATCGCATTTTGGAAGCAACTCTTTATCATAAGGACTCTCATGGAATTCTATCGCGATGTGCGTATTCTGATAAGGCCAACTCTAGTATCAACAAGGATCACAATGACATTAATCAGTTGTATGCAAGCGTTATCATCCTCACAAGGCAACTACTTTAGAAAGGTCATTATTGGAATGTCATGGCACCAGTCTCTACATCGACACCATCAAAGGATTTAGCAAAGTCAGTGGTCATCTAAAGCATCAAAACTATCCGACAAAATACAAAAAATACAAAAAAATTGAAAAATTGAAAAATCGTCACCTTGATGAAAACCTGGCAAACAGGCGTCTTCGTGACACCAAAAAAATCAAAAATGGAAAAAATAGTAAAGAGAAAAAATTCGTCCAATAGTGAAAACTATTATTATGGCACTTTGGATAAGTACCATGATGAAAACCTGGCAAACAGGCGTCATGAGTATAATAAAATCATCTATGTGGACCATTGCACTTGGGGGCAAGTTGTCTCATCTCCCATGCCCTCCACATGACATTTCGTATGAAATTTCCATCTATCCATCTAAGCCCTATCATTTCTATTCATTTTCCCACCGACTTTGATCTTGATAAGAACTAAAATACAAAAATAGGTCATGCTCTGGGAAATTTTTTGACATGTCTATCTTTTGGTCATACCTTATTCATTGAATATCATGTCATTATCTTCATAGCCTCATTATCCCCTATGTGACATAGTCCTTGCAGACCATACTTTATCCTTATGGTACATAATCCTCGCATCTCCTATCTTTTACCAAAGCCAACCATGGTACTTTTATACCTATCACCTATCTTGGTTTCTCTTGTAAATGGTCTAAAGATCATCCATCATCCCATCTAGTCCTAACCAAGTCATTCCAAATGCAACAAATATGGCAACCTGGTGCATTATCCAAAACATTCCTTGGCTTTTTCCCTGGCCCTACTGTGGACTTTTATCCTCTTGTCATACCATTTTTATCCTCACATTGTTTTGGGATGTGTCCTTCCCATGTCAAACAACATTGTCATTATCATTGTCACCTGTCAATTGGTACTCAGCTTGACTAGCAACAAAATCATGGTTGTCCTTGGATTCATGTGTGTCGGCATCATTCACATGCATTTTTCACAATTTTCATAAAACATCAAAAATTCATAAAAATCATAAAATGTCCTGAAAAAAGTCAAAAAAATCATAAAAAGTCCTTAAAAAGCCTTAAAAAAATCAAAATAAAAAAAAATCAAAACATGTCAAAAACACGAAAAACATCCAAATAACACTCAAAAATCCCAAAACAAAGTCAATTCCATCATGTCATTTGAGTCAGTCATGTCAGTCAATCCATGTCATTGTCGAACTACGTCGCCTCTGCGCATTTGCTATGTAGGCAAGGTCATCATTTGATGTACCCCCGAGGTCGCATTAGGTCAGTCCTTTAGGATTTGTCACATCAGTCAAATAAGTCAAAAATTATCGTCAAACACACAAACAGTCATCGAAACATTGGACAAGTCATGCATCAACAAGACAATCAAGCCAACATGGTCATCAAGTCAAATCAAACAAATTGTCAAAACAGTCAAATCGTCAAACCGGTCAAACTTATGTATTATACAGGATGTGTCCTTCCCGAAACCAAACATTGTCATTTAGTCAAACTATCATCATTCACCTTATATAGGATGTATCTTTCCTGAAACCAAGCCTCATCAATTGCATAACCGTCAAACAAATCAAATTTTGGAAAATACTCTTACTGTTTGTTGACATTGTGGCTTATTTTGTCTTATCTTTCTTTTGGTTTTGTCTTTGAGTCGCATTACTAGTTCCTCAAGGATGTCCCATGAAGGATTTAGAGCAGCAATGATGTCTCATGACTCTTTTATTTGACTGCTATTTGTGGATTGTCTTGGCAAAAAGACTGGGGCAACTTGGCCTTTTGTATGAGCTAGGACATTCCTTGTCTACGACTATCTATTTTGCAAGTGGGTGACCTTGCACACCTTGGTCTATGTCATACCATGGTGTTTGTTGTCCATTTGTGTCATTTTTTTTACCACCCAATGATTATTCGAGCAACACCTATAGGTACTTTGGAAAATATTGAAGGATTCTTTTTTGTACTAACATGCATTTCCTTCTCCATACTAACATCCATGTCTTTCGCACTAACATTTCTTCTATTCCTTCATCCTCTAGTCTTTTTATCCATTTTGAGAGAACACTCATATTCTATGAACCCCCCTATCCTCTTGAGGGGGCATACCGCTACCGCCTCGTCATTCTTCTTCATCCTATTTTTCACTGGGGCATGCTTTGAACTGAATTTTCTTGGTCACAATGCGATAAACTGTATTATGACAAAGAGGGAAAAATGTAGACACATAAAAATGGTCTGGACCCACAAACCACATTTTTATACATCATATCATGCTTTGTCTCAACATAATTAAAATATTTAATTATGTCCTATAGTCCAATGTCAACTATTAATTAAATAATTTCTAATTATTTAATTAATTGATGTCTTTTATTCCTCCTGGCTATTTAAATAAATAAATTACCTTTATTATTTAAATACATTACTAATTCCCTATGTCACTCTATAATTAAATAAATTCTTAAATTTATTTAATTATTATTTGTCTTTTATTCCTCTTGATTATTTAAATAAATAAAATTTATTTATTTACTTAAATATGTCATTAATTTCCCATATCTTTCTATAATTAAATAAATCTCTTTGATTTGTTTAATTATTATCCACTTTATCTTTTTCTAATTTTAAATAAAATCATTTATTTAAAATTGTCCACTTTCTAATTTTCCTCCACAATTAAATAATTTTAATTATTTAATATTTTAATTGTCTTATTGATTTTTCTTCTAAATTTAAATAAAAGCATTTTATTTAAATTGGCAATTTCCCTCTTTCCAAGTAAATAATTTTAAATTATTATTTACTGTCACATGGCCCCACTTTTTGAATTAAATTGACTTTTAATTTAAAAAGATAACTCATCTCTTGAGGGATTTAAATTTAAATTTCTATTTTAATTCTCCTCTTTTCTCTTTTTCTATCACTTGCATTCTTGTCCACAGATTTGATTTTTCTAAAATTAAATCTTATCTTTTCATTTCAAATCTCACTCTAATATTGCCCTAACCCTAATTGTGGGTTGTCGCGTGCTTTTATGGCCATTGATCTTAGGGCATTTCTCATCTTTTAATCTTGGTCATTCAACTAAAATTGACTTTTCTATAAAAAGGCAATTTTAGTCTCATTTGTCATCTCTTAATTTTATCTCTCAACTTCTTCTTCTTCATCATCTCTTAATATCTTGAAAACTCTAGCGAATCTTATTCTTGCATTTTCTTATCATTTGTCATTTAGTTAATTAGTCTTGCATGTAGGATTTTACATTCTTTTTCACAATCATTTGAATCCTTCAACACTTGTTTAGGACTAGTTATAATCTTAGATTGCTCATCATAAATCTGAGGGCAACCTCATATTTTCAGCAAGTTAGAAGGTGTAATGGAGGTCAACCATGGAGAATGAAGAACTTGGGTGAGATTGTTTCACTCATTTTTCATTTATTCCTTTGCACTTCATTATTTGCTTTGGGTTTTTACATGTTTTGCATTTAATCTGCTAACAAACCTAATAAAAAATACCCTCAGTTACAAATCCCATTCTAATAATTAATGCACAAATACATACAAAACTACATAGGATCCATACCACTCCAACATCCCCTATTCACACAATCATTAGCTCAAACATACATCATTTACACATAGGTTGACTTGATCATACTCATACCATAAGTAAATCTAGTTTCTATCTTAGGTATTCAATGCATATACACAATGTGAGTAACTTAATAATATCATATTTGCATATAGTGAAGAACTAGAAAAAGGAATTAATTGCACCTTAATAAAAGCATCATTTCATTCTCTTGGATCACTAACATATAATTCTAAAATTACAAATCATTCAAAAAAGGAATGTCAATGCATCCCAAGATACACCATGGGTCTCATCCTGTTTCACAAATTAACCACTACTTATGATGAAAATCAAGAATCCCCTACTACTTATGTCCATTATTAGTAAGGGAAGAAGTATGATAACATGCAAAATACCTAAGGCTATTTTAGCATAAGTACACTATGATTGAATTACACATACATAGTGACCAAATAGAAATAGGAGTGGTTACAATACCAATATATACATCTTCCTTTGTTTTTTCTCACTAGCACATACACTTTTAGTGCATCCTGACTAGAAAAATAATGATAGTGGGTCCCATGTTATACTATGGGGTTGTGGATTGAATTCACATTTTTCGAGGGTTTGGTGGCCTTTCTATTGACCTCCTCTTTTCCTTAGGTTATTTTTAATTTTTGGCTAAGTGTCAGCTCTTTACGTTGGTGCCATGATAAACCTCAATACTCATTCTTCACAAGTGAACTCTTAGCTTCCCCCAAGAATAGTGTTATCTTGCCACGTGGTGTCTTCACACACTATCAACTAAATAAAAGATAAAATAGTTTTAAGGAGTGCTCGCTATTCATCTTACAATGCATCGCCTTAACACTCATTTTATAAATAACTCAAGCCTTTTCTTACACTATTAGTTGATGAAGTAATATGTAGGTCCAACAATGCAAATATAATTAAAGGGAAGCAAGGCTTCCACATGGTGTCACAATAGTCAATTCGAGAGTGAAGGATGTTCCTTTATAGAAAAATGGTGCACCATTGGTTGTTTTAAAACGAGACCCATAGACAAGACTATCTTCAAAGGGAATTCCCTTGTGCTATTTGTTCTTCTAGCACTTGTCTAAGGAAAGGTTTTTCCTATTAGATCTTGGAGCTACATCATTGGTGGAGGGAGATGGGACTCATTTTTTATAAGAACTTCAAGATCATTTTGGAGAGAGGTGTGTGTCACCACAATGCTTTCTCTATGCATCAAGGGAATCATAAGGCAATAAGGTTGCACCATATCTAGGATTTGAAGACCATCCACACATATGAGTCAAAGGACTTCCCTTTTAGTTACAATGACCTCATCAATAGGATGAGTGTTAGGCTGTAGATGTTGATTTCTTTTGTCTTGTAAACTCCACTACACCAAAGTCATTGTTCCTATATATTTAGAAGTTCTATCTTTTGTAGGGGTTGGTTCACGAATTTTACCACTAAGAACAATATTTATAATAGTTTTAATTTTGAATAGAAATAGCAAAAAAAATTTCATCCATTCATAGACCTTAATAGGTGCCCCTCATGGGAAGTAATAAATATTCTATACTGTGCCTTTTATGGCCTTTGTAATTTTTTCTCTGCCCAACAATAAAGAGAATGTGGTGCTCTATGTCTAAATTTGTGGAATCAATTATTATTTTTTTATTTATATTTTATGCTTCCATCGTGCTAGGCTTTTGTTTATGTTGGAGTTAAATAATGCTTAAGATATTTTAATGTTATTTGTAACATTTTAGGGAGGATTAGGTTGTATTATGCAATATGAGGAGTGAATTATATTAATATCTTAGATGCATCGCCTTGAATAGTTTTATTTCAATTTCTTTTTCATTTCCCTTTACCTCTTTTCTTTCTAAGTATTTTAAGAGTCAGCTTCTAAAACCCCAGAGGTTGCTTCACAAATAGAAATTTGGATATGAGGTCTATAAAACTTCCCATAGGAGGTTACTTGTTGAGAATGAAAGTTTTAGGCATCAATAGCTCCATTTATAGCATGCCCAGTGGGACACAACCCTATAATCTCCTTATTAGAAGTTAGATTTTTTGAGCCAAAGGCCCATTACAAAGTTACTAGTAGAACATAATCCAAGATTTCTACTACCACCTCTGGTGGTTGTAACCCATTGAGGTGTCATATGGTATACCACAACACAGATGGCTGCTCCAGGACCACCAAGAATATTTGTAGCTTGGAATAGTGGTAGTCCACTTATCCCTCCAGTAGCCTTGTCTACTTGGGATCCTATTCCTACTAATGCCTTGAAAAAACTCCCTACATTCATAGTGGATGATTTTGAAAATATTGTGAAGCATTTTCAGGATGTTGCAAATGTTTGTACTATGCACCATGTCACAAAGAAAAATGTGGCTTTGAGGTTACTAGTTGTCTCTTTCAAGGGAAGAGCTCTCAATTGGTATCAGTCTTTGCCGCCCAACTCCATCACCACCTAGGATGAAATTGGAAATAGATTCTTCGACTGATTCAATTAGAAAGGAGATCAATCATCTCTCCTACAACAACTAATCATTATCAAGAGAGCCCCACAAGAGGCTATCATTGATTTTAGTACTAGGTTCCATAAAACCTCGTAAAGGATTCAGGTAGCATCCTAACTACCTGTAGTTATGGGTATTGTATTTTATTTGAAGGCCTTCAACTCAAACATGGGTTAGTGCAGGATCATGGGGGTCTAGCCTAGGCCCATAAGTGGCAATGGAAATTCAAAAAAATAGACTTAAGTAGCTTCATATAATAATTTGAATAGGTTATTAACATAATTTCAAAAATATGTAGGAATAGAATTTGTAGCAAATTGAATGTATTTTGTAAGCTACTAGGCCTTTTCTAGAAAATAATAATTTGATTTGGTGAAAATTTAAGATTTCAATGGAGTAGTACATTAAAATTTGGAAAAAAAAATAGGTGTTTGTCCGACCACCCTAATGAGGAGCAAAAATAAATATTTTTTTTTCAATCTTTCAATATAAGTAGAGGACAAGGTCAGTGCAGGATCACAGGGGTTCAAACTAGGCCCTTAAGTGGTAGTGAAAATTAAGAAAAACAGAGTTAGACAACTTGACATAAAAATTTGAATGTTATTAACATAATTTGAAAAATATGTAAGAACAAAATTTGTAGCAGATTGAATGTAGTTTCTAAGATAATATTCCTTTTTTGGAAAAAATTACATCTATTTGGTGAAAATTTAATATTTCAATATAGTAGTACTAAGTTTTCAAGAAAAAATAAAAAGCAGGTGTATCTCTAACCAACCTAAGTACAAGATTTTTTTATTTTTTATTTTTTGAAATATTCAATATAAGTAGAAGATGTTGGACTCAAGGGAACATTGAGAGGGGGGGTGAATTAGTCTTCTACAAATCTTAACTTTATTAATCTAATATTTAAACCATTTCAACATTAAACTAAAGGAAAGATGCAAACACACAAAGTAATCATCCACAACACCATAACCCAATGGTTTTTACATGGAAACCTTGTTAGGGGGAAAACCACAGTGGAGGTCAATCCACAATTTGAGTACTCAAATATAAGTCTTACAAAAAGGGAATGCACTTGCATTCAAGCTCACTGCTTAGAGCTCACTACTCAAAGTAGAAAGGATCGCTACCTTACAAATTTTTTAGATTAAAATTATCTGAAAGATTGAACTGAAGTAATAGCATCTACTTATTCCAGGTTATAGTTTCGGTTAGGCTCATAGATCAGATTTTGGATCTTTTGTCTGATTCTACACTTCGCTCTTCTCTGCTCTGCTCTATTCTACAATTTGCATCATCAATCCATACATAGATAAATTTGCACCAATATCCTTCTGAATTTCACACCACACACTAATATACTTCACATCGCATTCATTCGCTTCTTTAAAATCATACAACCGATCTCATATATATATCCACTACCAAAGATTTGATCATTCATGTGTCAGCTTTCATAAAACATAAAATACTTTCCAACTGTCGGCTAAATCCACAACTAATTCTTTATGTGCACCACCCATAGTCGGTTATAGCATAGTGAGGACCCAAATAAACATATTCAAATACAAAATAATGTAACCAATTACTCCTTAAACATTCGCAACGGCTATATTCGCCAAGTCGGCCTTCTAGCATAGATAACCAAAAAATCAATGCACCGGATCTCCTAGATCATACATTAGTAATTGCACACCTCGATACTTCTTGAATAAGGTAGTACGAACATCAACATACATTTCTTTGAGATCCACAACTCAAAATAATAGTCTGGTGAAGTATACAGATCAACATCTTTACCTTTAACCGGACACCCTATTCTTCATTTTATTTTGATGGTATGAACCAATACTAAACTATGGACTGGATGAATGAATTAGGTTTCCATCAATGACAACACTAAAATCCATATGCCAACAATCTCCCCCTTTGGCATTGATGGCAACACTTAGTGAAAAATGACTAAGTGTCAAAACCAATATGAGTACGATGCCAAACTTCAAATTTTCAAAACATAGCTCCCCCTAAGATTGATGAGGCATTTTTCACTACTCTCTCTCCCCTTTTGAAATCAATGACAAAACTGGAAGCCTTATGAAAAAAAATGTGTTCAATCTCCCTTTTTGAAATATAATCAAAACTTGTTTCTTCAAAACTATTTTCAAAATTTGAAAAGAACAACAACTACTTGAGTTAGAAAATTATCTTTTGATTTTCTTTCATCTCCAAGAGGAATTTCTTCCAAGCTTCTATTGCAATCCCAATGATTATGATCATATTGCTATTCTTAGACGTCATATTGACAATCTGAGTGAGGGATTCTAGTGCAGCCATGGTAGGAGGGTCCTCAAAGAGAACAGTCCAAACCATGCAGCAAGAGTCACACAACAAAAGCAACACAAAAATATGGAGGCAAATGCAGATGCAAACATTTGTATTATCAAAAAAATTGATTACAAATAGTCTGCCACATCTAGGCTTACAGATTTGGTCCACTGGCCTGATTACAACATGCTCAAAATATAGTGCTCATACAGGCAAGCGAAATTCTTACAAATCAAAATCTATATACATCGTATTCTTTCTTCCTAATTATATCTCTCATCTAATGGTTCAATACTAGCTTTATAACACATCCACGGGTCGAGAAACATCTGCGTCAGCCAAAGATCACCACAATCTCCGAGAAGAAAAGTGTAGCGTGTGCAAGAATAGGTCGGCCTCAAATCTGAAATTCATCCATGATAGATGCGTAAGATGAAGTGTCGACCTAAGTGTAAGTTCAAGGACACTCCATAGAACAAATCTAAACACACTGTGAGGATCCACAAGTCACGTGAAAGATCTGTGATCGATCCAACTAGCCATTAGGTTTTGAAGTTATTCTGGGGCTAGTCCCAAAAATTATCACGTACTCTAGAAGTGATAACTTGCCGGAAAAAGATCCAAATGAGCTGAAAAATTGGAATACGATAATTGAACATGTCCACAATGAAATCCTAGGTACGCAAGATATGGCGAGAAAACATGAATAAATACCGGATCTACCAACTTGAACTAGAACAAGAACAAAACTGAATGAAGATATTTTTTTGGTTGATGCAAGATTGCCAAGAACCAAGGATGCCCCTACATTAGACATCCAGGGTTAATGAAAATTGAGCCTCTCACTTTACAGGGTCCAAAGGAAAACCAATATGGCCTACCTCAACCTGAGAAATCCAAGAAGAATCCTCCACTAGTATACCCTTCCATTTCACCAAATATTCCTTGTATTGTCTTCCATGAGTCCTCTGCCCATCTCTAACTTCCAAAATCTCTTCTACCTCATCTGATTGTTGTTTAGGAAGTTGTTCTTTCAACTTCACCTTGTTGTCTTCACTGAATTCTGCTTCATGGTACTGATGTAGATCTGCAATGTTGAATATAGGTGGTATACCCATGTCATTTGGTAATTCCACTTCATAAGCATTTCCTTAATCGAACTTGTTCAAAATTCTACAGGGTCCAAACTTCCTCATCTTCAATTTATTGTATGTTCCAACTGGAAATATTTCTTTCCTAAAGTACACCATCACTTCATCTCCAACTCCAAACTCCTTGTGTCTCCTCTTTTCATCTTCTTTCTCCTTATACTTTTGGTTAATGTTTTTCAAATGTTGTTTCACTTGAGTATGAACTATCTTCATATGTTCTACAAATTCTACTGCTTCTTCCCTCCTTTTATCTTCCCTACTGATGTCTCTCAACTCTGATATACCTCTAGGATGAACTCATGTAACAATCTCAAAAGGTGTCTTTTCAGTACTCTTGTTCACTGAATTATTGTAGGAAAACTTTTCTTGTGCTAGGACTAGATCCCAAATTTCAGTCTTCTCTCCAACCAAAAATCTCAGCAAATTTCCCAAAATTCTATTCACTACCTCTGTTTGTCCATTTGTCTATGAATGAAAAGTAGATCTGAACTTCAAATATGTCTTCAAATTCTTCCAAAGTTTCCTCCAAAAGTAACCAATAAATTTTGTATCCTTTTTTGAAACAATACTCCTAGGTAATCCATGCAAAATGATCACTTCTCTGAAAAACAAATCTACTACATGTACTGCATCAGTTGTCTTCTTACAAGGTATGAAATTTGTCATCTTAGAAAATATTTCCACTACTAAAAATACTAAATCATTACCTCTTTTTGTCTTAAGCAAACCAAGTATGAAATCCATGCTAATATCCTCTCAAGGTCTTTCTGGTACTGTCAAAGGTTTTATACAATCCAACATTATGACTACTTCCTTTTGCAACTTGAAAAACTCTACAACTCTATACAAATTTCCTGACATTCTTATGAATTTGTGGCCAAAATTAATTCTCACTCACCAATGCTATTGTCTTGTCAATTCCAAAATGACCTGCCAATCCTCCACTATGTTTCTCTTTTACCAAGTTATCCCTCATCAAGCTTTGGGGTATGCACAACTGATTTCCTCTAAACAACATGTCCTCTTGGATGAAATAATCCAACCATTGACTTCTATCCTCCAAGACTTGTTCTCTACATGCTCTCCAAGGTTCTGCAAAATCCAGGTCTTCCTTATACAAGTTCCTTAATTCATCAAAGCCTAATACATCCACTCTCATATGTGCCAGTAAATTCCTTCTTCTACTCAAAGCATCAACAACTCTATTTGACTTTCCACTCCTCTGTTTCAAGGAAAAATTGTAATTTTGTAATAACTCTACCCATCTCACGTGTTTTTGATTTAACTTACCTTGACTGTTCAAATACTGTAAAGCTTGATGATCCGTATACAAAACAAACTCCTTAGATAACAAGTAATGTCTCCACTTTTTCAAAGCTTGAACTATGGCATAGAATTCCTAATCATATACTCAATATCTTCTCCTTGCATCATTCAACTTCTCACTGAAATAGGCTACTAGTCTTCCTTCTTGACTTAACAGTGCTCCAATTGCATTTCCACTTGCATCACAGTCTACTTAAAATACCTTATCAAAATCTGGTAAATCCAACACATGTTGCCCAATCACCTTCTACTTCAATAATTCAAAATTTTTGTCTGCTCCATATGTCCATCTAAAATCCTTTCGGTCTCCTCTCATTTTCTCTGTCATAGGGCTACAAATAGAACTAAAACTCCTAATGAACTTTCGATAAAAACTAGCCAATCCATGAAATGATCTTACCTCTCCAATGCTTTTAGGTGTAGGCCATTCAACAATAGCTCTCACTTTCTCAGGATCCATCTTCAATCCATATACTAATATTAAAAATCCTAGATATACCAATTCCTCCTTCATGAAACTACACTTCTTTATGTTTATTAGCAACTATTCTTCTTTCAACCTCTGCAAAACTTGTCTTATGTGCAACAAATGTTCCTCTCTAGTCTTACTAAAAATCAAAATGTCATCCAAATATACAATCACAAATTTACCCAAGAATTTTTTCAATACCTCATTCATCAACCTCACGAAAGTACTCGGTGCATTTTTCAACCAAAAAGGCATCACTAACCACTCATACAATCCTTCATTTTTCTTGAATGTTGCTTTCCCCTCATCTCCTTCTCTGATTTTGATATGATGATATCCACTCTTCAAGTCTATCTTTGTAAAGTACTTAGCTCCACTCAAATAATCCATAATTCCATCCATTCGGGGCAAAGGAAATCTATACTTCACCATGATCTTATTTATGGCTCTAGAGTCTGTACACATTCTCCATTCTCCATCCGTCTTAGGTGCAAACACAACAGGTACTACACAAGGACTTAAGCTTTCTCTGATCAAACGTTTCCTCAAAAACTCTTGCACTTGTCTATTCAATTCTTCATTCTCTATTGGTCTCATCTGGTGTGCCGCTTTATTAGGAAAAATAGCTCTAGGAATCAGATCCATGCAATGGCTAATACTCCTTATAGGTGGTAATCCATCAAGTACATTATCTGAAATGATAGCCTCATATTCTGTCAGCAACTCTTTTATCTCCTCAGGTTGTCCTTCTACATGCTTCAAGTCTTCAAATTTCTTAGGCACCAATGCATAGCACATTTTCTCATGTCTCAATCCATCTAGAAATATCCTTCCATCAACCAAACAGATTTTAGCAGTCGTACAAATCTTAGCCTTAAGAAAATCTTCCAAGGGTAACAAAGTTTGTTTCATCCCATTAGCGAAAATGGTGTATATTTTCTTCTTTCCATCATGAATAGCTTGTCAATCATACTACCAAGGCCTTCCCAACAAGATATGGCATATATCCATAGGCATAATATCACACAAAACTTCATCATGGTAGTTTCCTATCTTTAATTTTATCAAACATTGTTCACTTACCAGTATTTTATGCTCATCTTGAATCCATGCTATCTGATAGGGTTTAGGGTGTTTCAACCTTTCCATCTTCAATTTGGTCACCATTTCTTCAGAATCCAGGTTCTTTGAACTTCCACTATCAATGATCACTTTGCAACATTTACCAACTACCTTGCATCTAGTCTTGAACAAATTCTTTCTCTACAATGGTTCTTTCTCCAATTCACTTTGACACAATACTCTTATATTCACCAATACTTCTCCTTCTTCTAGTTGATTAGATGATCTAGCATGATCCTCCTCAACAAAGGTTGTTCTCCTATTTTTCTCAATCTTTCTTCTTGTCTCTCCTTGTTTGCATTCAAAGGCTCTATGTCCTTCTCCACCACATTTAAAGCAAGTTCCCCTAAATACTCTTTTCTCTTGTCCTTTGTCATCTTTTATATACCCTTCATTTTTGTAACCACCATATCCTTCTCTTCTATAAGAGTTTCCATCATCTCTTTGGTATGAATTTTCATTCTTATTGACCTCCTTATTCTGATCTGCAAAGGTTCCTCTTCCTCCTCCAGTAAATATTCTTCCTCTCTGGAATCTTCCACCTCTTTGTCTCTATCTCTATTCATGTCTTTTATTCATCTTCTCCTCTAATTTTAGGGCACACTGATATGCCTCTTCCACACTCACCAACTTAATCAAACTGATCTCATCTTGAATAGATGACCTCAAACCATTCACATATCTAGCTACTTGTTCAATCTCATCTTCTAAATGTCTAGATCTAATATTCAACTTATAGAATTCCTCAGTATACTCTACCACACTTGATTATTTCTGCTTCAGGTTCTGTAATTTCTTAAAAAAACTAATTTGATAGTCTGCAGACATAAAATTTGTCTTCAATTTATTCACCATTTGATCCCATGATCTTATCTTCTCCTTTCCTTTTCTTTGTCTATCTGTCTGCAAATGTTCCCACCAAAGGGATGCATGTCCTCTCAACTTTGTACAAGAAAATTTCACCTTCTTATCATTTGGGGTACCTTCAAAATTGAAGTATTTCTCTATTTTCGTTATCCAATTCAACAATTCATCTAAATCCAACTTACCATTATAGTCTGGTGGGTTGAAATGTGGCTTAGTGTTCACTCTAGTTAGGGCTCTTATTAACCTCTCTTCTCCCTGATCAAGGCCAGGTTTCTCTTCTCTTGCAACTTCTTCTTGTTCTTCTACTTCTTCATCACTTACATCATCAACTGGTCAAACTCTTCTCTAGGTCATTTCAACCGCTTCTAATCTACCAACAATTCCTCTCAACATTTCCATTACAGCAAGGTCTACATTTCCACATGCTCCATTTCCTCTACCATTTCTTCTTCCCGCCATCTTTGCACAAGTCCTTTGTAATTGTAGGTTGGATCCTCAATCTTCCACCCTACAACAAATCTTCAATAGGACTGCGCAACTTTTGACAATCTCACAAGGAACGAACCTTGCTCTAATACTAGTTTGGTGTAGCCACGGTAGGAGGGTCCTCAAAGAGAACAGTCCAAACCATGAAGCAAGAGTCACACAATAGAAGCAACATGAAAATATGGAGGCAAATGCAGATGCAAACATTTATATTATCATAAATTTTGATTACAAATAGTCTACCACATCCAAGGTTACAGATCTGGCGCACAAGCCTGATTACAACATGCTCAAAATATAGTGCTCATACATGCGAGTGAAATTCTTACAGATCGAAATCTATATACATATTATTCTTTCTTCCTAATTCTATCTCTCATCTAATGGTTCAATACTAGCTTTATATCACATCCGTGGGTCGAGAAACATCTGTGTCGGCCAAAGATCGCCACAATCTCTAAGAAGAAAAGTGTAATGTGTGCAAGAATAGGTCAGCCTCAAATCTGAAATTCATCCACGATAGATGCGTAACATGAAGGGTGGACCTAATTGCAAGGTCGGGGATACTCCATAGAACAAATCTAAACACATCGTGAGGATCCGCAAGTCACAAGAAAGATCCACGATCGATCCAACTAGCCGTTAGGTTTTGAAGTTATTCTGGGGCCAATCCCAAAAACTATCATGTACTCTGGAAGCGATAACTTGTCGGAAAAAGATCCAAATGAGCTAAAAAATTGGAATACGACAATTGAACATGTCCAGAATGAAATACTAGGTATGCAAGATATGGCGAGAAAATATGAAGAAAGACCAGATCTACCAACTTGAACCAGAACAAGAACAAAACTGAATGAAGATATATTTTTGGTTGATGCAAGATTGCCAAGAACCAAGGATGCTCCTACATCAGATTCTAGAATTGTGATCGCATCCTATAATTTCTCACCTTTCCTTAGTATCTCTACCATCTGTTCCAGTCTGCATTCAGTTAGGTCCTTCACTTTCCAAAAGGTTTCCACGAGTGTGTTTTTAGAGAATTAAAATTTTGTGTGCTCAGAATGTATCTCTTGAATCCTTTTCCTGATTGTACCATCCTGATCTTGAAACATATCAAAACTTTTTCCAATCCAATTCAATTTTGTTTCAATTTGCTCCAACTTCTCTTTGTATTTCCCAACTGCATGAGGCCAATGGATGCAATATTTATAGACGTTATTTTCTACACTAATGCATTGCCTCATCTCATTCATTTTCTTTTTCAACTTGGTAAGCGATAGCTTGAACTGATCCTTCAAATGTAAGATTATTTCTCCTTCTTCTTTGTTTTGAAACTCAGAGTCCATAGTTTCCTTAATGCATTCAATCATTTCTTCAGGTAAAGTATTATGCAAACTCTCCAGTTTGATCTGACTGTGCACAACATGAGCACTTAGTACACTCAGGATCATATCTTGATCATATGAGGGTCTGATGGACCCTAATTGAGCAATTTTTTGCATTCCACCTTCCATGTGAATAAGTTTTTATAGTTTCTCTTTTGACAAGTCATCTTCTTCTTGACTTGCTTATTACATTTCATTTTCTTGTTCTAGTTCAGATGATTCCGATTATTTTCCCTTTGTGTCCTCAGTTTCCTCATCGAATTCCTCATCTGGTATATCCACAATCTCATGTTCCTTTCCTTTCCCTTCAATTTTTGGAATCTTGCATTTTAAAGGAGTACAGACAAAAATTTATTTTTCTCTTTTCTTCTTTCTCTCCATCTCATCGGAAGAGGAACCAACTTCAAGTGCTTTTACCAGAAGAGAAATACCAACTGAGCCAAGTTTTTGTAGCAAACTCTTAAAGACATTTCTGAATTCTTGATCACAGTTTGCCAAAATTTTAGAGTGTGTAGATTTGTTTGCACACTGGTTCATTTACTTTCCATACCACATTGTTGTTCATCAGTAAACAATTCATAAAGTACATTACTAGACATATGACCAGAGTACCAAACCTGAAAGGGTAATCTATCTCTTTTGTTAATTGCACATTCTCCATCAATTGATCCTTTAGCAGTCCACACAAGTCAAAGTCTTGACCTTCCATTATCATTCTGTGAGAGATGTAGACTGCACCAGCCGAGGTTGCTCCCTCTCTGTTTCTGAAAAAGATTTTATATGATACTTTGTGTGCAATGTACCTTGTCATAGGGTTTTTTATTGTTGAGATTATTAGTGCCCTTTGGTCTCCAATAACTCTGGTTAGGGTTTCAACTTCTTTATTTCCGATGGATTTCTTTCTCGGTATATCCCCAACTTTGCATAATCTAGTTAAATTTTCAATCACTTCTTTCGAAATTATGTAGGGTTTGTCCAGAGTCAAAGTGTCATTATTCAATCTACTCAAAATGAATTTAACGAATTTCGCATTCTCAAAATAGGGAAACTCATTCCAAATGTCCAAATTCTTGTGTTTGGCTTCTCTCACCCATTTCAATTCATCGGGTGACAATAGATTTCTTACATCTCTAATCTTCTCACTTTTGTATTCATCTAAATTGATTGACCCTTTGATTTATTCTATTTTTCCTTCGTTGCATCCACATGCCAAATTATATGAAAATTCAAAAATAACTAAAATACCTGATGGATTTCGTGATTCATCACCAAATTAACTTTACTCCTTTGAGATTCTACTACTGAGTGATCTCCTTCTTCTCTTCTTTGATGAAAAGTGACAAATGAGAGTTTCAACTTGCCTTATATAGTTCACACACTTGTAATAAATGTCTTTTCCCTAGGTATTTCGGATACTCTATTTTCTCAAACAGTGTGAGAAAAATTATTTTGCGCATCTTTAATTGCTTGATTTTCCTTTTGAGTGTTTTTCAGATCCTCTGTAGATCATTAATACAAATTTTGACAATACTTTCATGATTTTGTACCAGCTTACGAATAGGAGAAAAAAGGATTTTCTTGAGAAACTCCCCCTAGGCCAATGACATGAAATCAATTTCCAAAGGAATTACCAGAAGCAAGTTCCAGTGCAGAACCATTTCCAACATCAAAATCATTCTTCCTTACCCATGTCTTCTTCAATTGATCTCTTATTTCATCCACAATCATTTTTCATTTTTCTTTATCATTTTTCTATGTATTTTTGTCTTTGTATACCGGACCTTTTCTATCCACATTTTTATTTTTTCTGAATCTTGCAATGTGACCATATCTATTGCAATTGTAGCACATAATATTTCTTTGTCTAGACCAATCATTCCATCGATTTCTTCTTGATCTACATTGATTAGAAATATGCCCAATTCTTCCACAGGTATAACATTCAACATTCCTTCTATTGACAGAGTAGTTTGACACATTTCTACATTCAATTGATTTATGACCAAAATTTTTGCAATTGAAACACTGACCATAGAATGATGGATTACTTTATTTCATTTTACTTCTACATTGAGCAGCCATATGACCAAATTTATTGCAAGAAAAACAATATCCATTAAACTTTTGAGCATTAGGTTGTCTTACCGAATACCTTTTATCTCTGTTCATTTGATTTCCTTGCCCAAAATTTCTTTGTCCAAATCTGAAACTTTCTCCTTTCTCATATCCAGGACCTCGCTTGTCTTTAGCATTATTTTGTCCTTGTGTCAGCTCATCAAGCTTAACAGAACTAATCTTAAACTTCTCCTTGTCTTCATTTGCACTAGTAAGTTCATTCTTGAGGACAACAATCTATTTTTCAAGTTCTTCTTCATTGTTTCTGGATTGTAGCAGTTCACTCTCCAACTGAATGAATTCTCCATTTACTCTTCTACATTCATCATATTTTTATTTTAAGGATTGAGAAAGGTTCTCCTCATTCTTCTTCCTTTCTTCAATCTTCTTAGTCAGCTTCATCACCATAGATTCCATTTCATGCTTTAGCGTAGCATTGTTTCTGGCAATCTTTTCACATTCTTGAGTTATTTTTTTCAAGGTTTGATTCAGGTGAGCATCATCCATGTTTTCGCTTTCTTTCTACTTAATCTAATCACAAAGATCCTTCCTTTTTTCCTTGGATTTAACAATCTGATCCTTCAATGTATGAATGAATTTCTCAACATCCCTAAGATTTTCTTTCAATTCCTGGACTTCTACTTTATACTGATCAAGGTTATCAAGTGCCACCAAAAGTTGTTGTTGAAGACTGCCAGAGTCCATCACATTCCAAGATCCACCTCAAGTTGTCAAACTCCTTCTGAGGAGCTAGGCTCTGATACCAATTGTTGGACTCAAGGGAACACTAAGAGGGGAGGGTGAATCAGTGTTCTGTAAATCTTAACTTTATTAATCTGATAGTTAAACCATTTCAACATTAAACTAAAAGAAAGATGCAAACACACAAAGTAATCATCCACAACACCATAACACAATGATTTTTACGTGGAAAACCTATTAGGGGAAAAACCACGGTGGAGGTCAATCCACAATTTGAGTACTCACTTACAAAAAGGGAATGCACTTGCATTCATTCTCACTGCCTAGAGCTCACTGCTCAAAGTAGAGAGGCTCACTGCCTTATAAAATGTTCAGATTAAAACCATCTAAAAGATTGAACTGAAGTAATACCATCTACTTATGTCAGGTTATAGTTTTGGTTAGGCTCATAGATCAGATTTTGCATCTTTTGTCTGATTCTGTACTTCGCTCTGCTTTGTTCTGTAATTCACATCATCAATCCATACATAGATGAATTCACACCACACAATGATATACTTCGCATCTCATTCATTCACTTCTTCAAAATGATACAACCGATCTCATATATATCCACCAGCAAAGATTTGATCATTCATGTGTCAGCTTTCATAAAACATAAAATACTTTCCAACTGTCGGCTAAATCCATAACTAATTCTTTATGCAGACCACCCTTAGTCGATTATAGCATGGTGAGGACCCAAATAAACATATTCAAACACAAAAAAAATTAACCAATTACTCCTTAAACATTTGCAAGGACTATATTCGCCAAGTCGACCTTCTAGCATAGATAGCAAAAAAATTGATGCATTGGATCTCCTAGATCATACATCAATAAATGCACACCTCGATACTTCTTGAATAATGTAGTACGAAAATCAACATACCTTTCTCTAAGATCCACAACTCATAATAATAGTTTGGTGAAGTATACATATCGACATCTTTATCTCTAACTGGATACCCTGTTCTTCATTTTGTTCTACCGGTATGAACCAATACTAAACTGTGGACTAGATGAATGACTTAGGCTACCATCAATGACAACACTAAAAGCCATATTCCAACAGAAGACACATGCTCGGATGTGCCACATTTTTTTTAGTAATTTATTTGCAAGTAAATAATTAGTTATGAGTTTTTTATTAAAAAATTTGAAAAATATTAAAACCTATTTTTTTTACCACCATAACTTGGTCAAAAATTTATGAAATTCCATTTTTCTTTTTTTGTATCTTATAGTACAGGAAAAATATAATGTGACACATCTTTCAAATTAAAAAAATGTGAAATTGCTTAGGAATTATAGATGTTTTTCACTCAACCTATCAATCAGGACTTTATTCAAAATGTATGTAGAAAATTAATAATAATTGTCTATTAAATTCCAAATAAGGCATATCTTATATTTTTTTGAAAGCTAAAATTTTTCTCAATAAACCCTTTTAATTTGATCAAATTTGGATAAAGAAGTCATCAGTTGACCACATTTTTGTCATATCACCACTTTTTGGACCCCCATGATCCTGCACTCACCCAACACATGCTTTTATGTGACACATATTTTTTGTAATTTTTTTGCAAGTAAATAATTAGTTATGAATTTAATAGTAAGAATTTTTAAAAATATTAGAAACCATTTGTCTGGCCACCCTAACTTGGTAAAAAATTTATGAAAATCATTTTTTATTAACTATAGCTTGTGAAGAATAGTGTGTTACACATCTTTTGAATTCAAAAAATGTATATCCATTTAGAATTTATAAATGTCTTTCAATCAACCTATCAATCAAGACTTTTTACATAGTACATGTAGAAAATCAATAATAATTACATATTAAATTCAAAATAAAGAATATCTTATATTGGTAGAATGCTAACAATTTTTTGAATAAACCCTTTGCATTTTATCAAAATTAGATGAAAAATAAGTTTTTAGCACAAAGGGTGAAGCTCAAAAAACCCTTGCAAACCATGTAAACACATTGGGGATGTTGAATTTTCAAGTTGGTCACTCCCAAGCGAAATCCCAAAGCAAAAACGAAGCAAAACAAATGTTTTTTATCAAGCAATATCCAATAGAAACGAATATCCATTTTTTAAAGGTAAAAACTGATATTCGATACAAAACAAATATCAGTTTCTTAAAAACAGAAATATTAATATGTAAATCAATATAGATTTAAATATTAATATAAATATTTATATATATTATACATCAATATATATAATATGATATATGATGAATAATAAGTACTAGGAAATATGAATATTAATATAAATATTTATATATATTATATATTAATATAATATAGTATATGATAAATAATATATACTAGGAAATACTAATATTAATATAATATACATTATATTAAATATAAATACTTGATGTTATATTAAATATAAATATAGTATTATATATAATAACATAATATATTATAAAAAATTATTTGATGTCTGAAAGGATATCTGTATTTTTAATTAGAAATATTAATATATACATATCACTATAGATTAAAATATATAACATGTTATAATATTAATATTAGTATAAATATTTGTATATATTTAAAATGTTAATATATATAAGATAATTTATGTTAAATTAATCTATAATATGATAAATTAATATAATATAACATTATATATTTAATATAAATACTATACAATAAATTATATATATATAATATTAAATATATTTAATAATATAATTATTATAAAAAAAATATTTGATGGATTCTTGCAAAGGAGTTTTAAATATTATACTTATAATAATAATTTATTATATGGAACTAAGAGCAATATATACATCTCTCTCTCTCCCTCCCTCTCTCTCACCTTCCCTCTATAATTTTGTCTATCTCCACTCACCCTCTCCCTCTCTAACTATATTTCTCTCAATTTACCTCACCCTACCTCTCCCTCTCTCCCACATTCCCCCCTCCCTCCATCTCTCCAAAATTAGGCCACTCTCTCAATTTATCCCTCCCTATCCCTCTCTCTACCTCTACCTCTCCCTCCCCCTCTCTCTCTCTCTCTCACACACTAGATCTCTCTCTTTGTACATCTCTGCTACCCTACCTCTATCTAGCTTTACCTACCTCTCTCTTTATTCCCTCCACCTTACCTTTGTTACAAGTATGAAGGTGTTTCCATTGATGTCAACTATGGGATGAAGATGTTGAGGATATTGAAAAAAATCTGAAAAAGAGGAAAACAAGTTGTGCATGTGTAGTTGAGATCTTGAGGAAGTGTTGTGAGTACATGGAGCTATCTTTTTTTTGTAGAGTATGAAGATGAGTTGGAATAAAGATGAGATGAGATGATGTATCTAGTACTTGGTTTCCATGTGCTTTTAAGAAAAAATGTTAAATAGAGTGAACTATGTTGTGAAAGTGTTCATAGTGTGCTCTAATATTGTGCTCCATGTTTCTTCTATGTTGATGTTATGATTGTGAGGATCTTATAATTTATTAAAGGTTGTCATAGGTTGATGTATTTAGAATTTGGTTTTCTAGATCATTGTATGGTGCAAGATATTTTCACTAGTGTGTGAACTAGTTGTTAGGTGATGTTTTCTATGGCCTGGGAGAAATGTATTTGCTCCATGTTTCTCCTCTATTTGGCTTCAGGTTGTGCAGATTTGGGAAGTTTTTTATAATGATTTTATCTTTATGTATTCAAGTTTTTACTTATTTTGGTGTTGTACATAGTGAGATTCATTTATCAATATGCAAATAAGGGTTACTTGTTCTAAGTTGAAGTATTTGTATGATGTGAGCTTGGATGAAGTGTTTGATGAATCTTAAGAAGTGTTTGGATTATTATGGATTGTATTCAAGTGAATTATGTTGTAAGGAAATTTTGGATTGATTTAAGGAAGTGTGTACTTAATGATTATGGTGTTTTTAATAGGTGTTGGTTGACCTTGTGTTTAACACTACATACGAGATTATGGAAGTGTGTTGAAGTGTGGTGGGATCTATTTAGGTACTAGTTCATGGTTTACGTAGGTCCCCTTTCCTTCCTATCCATAGTAGGAATTTTTAGGTGCCAACCTATTTTGAATTTGTATGTATAATGACTAGTGGCCGATATTGGAGAAGGTTTTTGACGTTGAGCTTGATATAAATATGTTTAGTGTTGTTATGGGATGAGTTATGAAAGAAGTAAGAAGCAAGATATATGTGATATTGATGTGAGTGATGTGTGTGATGTGAGTTTGAGCAGAGCAGTGCAAACTTCATGTTAGGGTTCTTTAAGGCAGTGAGCTAAAGACATCCAAAATATTTTATGTGAGACTGTGAAAGTGTGCAAGCAATTATGGTGGACTCCTTGTTGCATTGAGAATTATTCTCTGTGTAAAATTCTTCTTCTAGTTGATAATGGTTCAAAACTCAATGTTTGTAGTGTAAATATTTTTGATACAATGGGATTGGATAAGACCAAAATTCAACAAGATAATTTTTCCATTCATACTTTCAATAATATGGGAAAACAACCACTTGGTGTGATAACATTACCTATGAAAGTTGGAAAAGTTACATTGAAAACTCCTATCCATGTCATGCCTCAAGATCTCTCATATAATCTTCTTTTTGATAGTCCATTGATCCATGAAATGAATGGAGTATCTTCAACCCTACATATTTTAATGAAGTACACTTACAAAAACAAGGTCTACACAATCAAAACTAACCCATATTCATATCACAATTATTTGAAAATTGAAACAAGAATGAAAAATCCTCTTACCAGATTGACACCAACTACAAAAGTGGAACCTTTATAAGTTGAGAATAAGGATGAGTTCCTTTCACCCTTGAGAATTTTGTCAGAATATGATTGGGAATCATTAGATTTCACACCTAACTTTGATGGGAAACCCATGATTATACAATTAAAGTCAAGAAAGGAGAAAGAAGTTGTCATAATATGAACACTAGCTGAGTCATCAAAAACACATGAGTCCACAACTTTTAGAAAAGAAGAAAACACAAATTATACGTCCACATATGAAGAGTGTGATCATGAGAAACCACCAAATCCAAAATAAATGGAAAAAATTTATGGAAAATTTTATGCAATTTTCAAGAAACTTTTCTATAATGGGAAAGGATTTGATGCTAGAGGACAAGGTAACCGTGTCCTATAGAGACTAACACACAAGAAACGACTAATGATCTTAGTTATTATCCTTCAAAAGTAACAAAATTATCAAAGAAACCTTTTCTTAATATCAATGTCATCACTCAAAACACTCCTAGGAGAAATATACATCATGGTCATGATATTGCTTCAACTTCAAACGCATCTTAGAAATGATTTGGCTTCATTAGATTTCACACCCTCCTTTAAGGGAGAGTACAAAATCTCATAATCTAAACCTAGAGAGCCTTGTGTATGTATGATAGCTTGTAGTAAGCAACAAATATCTTTATCACAAAAGAAAGGAACATCTTCTATTATTGATCAAGAGGGTACCTTGTTAAGGCTTCTCCAAGACTGCTTGATATCTCTCCCTCCAAGAACATGAAATGAATTATAAAACAAAAGTTCATTTTGTGCATATCATTGAGTGCATGGTCATTCAACTATGAATGTAAGGATTTGGGTAATAAAATTCAACATCTTACTTGGGTAGTAGTGCTCTCCCTTGTGTTGATGCACCAATTTCCACTAATTGATAATGATTTTCATCCTAGCATGTTCCTCATCAGTATGTGGCATTACTAGCTTTATGTGTCTTGCTCATTGTCATTCATGGTGGTAAAATTTTATGTTAAAGCATATTTATCTTGGTAGAAACATGATAGTTCTTGGTGGTTGTCATTGTCTCTATGCTAGGGAGGTAAGGATAACTAGTTTTTGGAGGTGTGCATTATTTCCAAGGATCCCCTCTTCCTCTCTTTCTACTTAAAATACCAACATAGAAAATATGTTGAGACTTTCAGTGGGGGAATATTGTCCCCTATTCATTTTTTTCATGTTCCCTTACTTAGTGATGATAAAATCATCTCCTAGGAAGTGTGATCATTACATTGGAATTATTTATTTTCACCCCATAAGGTGAGTTTTATTTTACAGCCCCTAAGGTGAGTTTTGTTTGACATATTTTTCTCTACTTTGTTCACAGAAGTTGAATTTAGTATAGAATTGGCATAGCACCTTGATCATGTTGTGGTGCCTTATCAAAGTTATCAGAGAGTATAACTTTTGGTATGATTGGCATATGGGATCTTGTAGACCTGGACTGACTTCTCCATCACTAATTTTTTGTGGGATCACACATTGTAGACCTAGTGTGTGTTTCTCATAATTCTCTTGGGGGCTCACTTAGTGTATATCGGACTGCACTAGCCCTTGTGAGCATATTTTTTATTTCCACCAAGCATAACACAACTTGCTTTCCTATGGAGCCATGTGTTTCATAAATGATTTTGCATCCTTATGAGTGTATTTGATGGACATGGTATAAGGAAAATTTCTAGTCCATCTTTGTTTTTTCTTTGCATTAATTTGGACATTGTATGTTTTTGTATCTTGTCTTGCTACTTCATATCATACATATGTGTTTGTGATTTTGTGCTTATTTTGGTTTGCCATGGGATCTTGATCCCAGGGGCTTGGCCACCTCCTTTATCTTTTTCATCCTATCTTTCTAACATTTGTACACTTGGACCCCGCTTGACATATATTTGTCCACTTTAGTGTGAGTCTAAGCATAAGTTCATACTGTCACAAGTGGGGGATAAATGTAGAGTAGATAAATGTACATCTTTACATTTTCACACTATGTTTGCATCCCCTTAATTAATTGAACTAAATTAAGCCTTTAATTATGCATTCACAAGCCTAATTATTTTTGTTTTCTAAAAGGGAAACCCACATTTAATTGTAGTGTAGGAAAATGTATACCCTTGCATTTTCACACTTGTTAGGGCTCGCTTTGCTTTTTTTATCTTTATTTATGTCTTAATTGGTCCTATTTTGCATCCACAAGCCTTATAAACTATATCTTTTTCTGGCTAATCCTGAAAAACATCAATGGATAAATGATAATTTAATGATTCTGGCCGAGTGTCCTTGATTTTTGGGTCGAGGCTAAGACACCACCTAGGGCATCTTTTACCCCAAAATGTCTTCGGACTCACTTTTTAATGGAACCTTATATGGGCCCCTTTTTGGAGTCTATGCCCCAAGTTTTCAATACTTGGGACTAAGACACCACCTAGGGGGTCTTAGTCCCCCTTAAGCTTTTTTTGAGATTTAATTTCAAATCTTGGCAAGATTTGGCCTCCTTTAATTAATGAATTCATATGTTAGCTTGTTGTGGTGTAATTTCAAGATATTAAGCATGAATAAGTATACATACAAGGTTCACTCATTCATTTTCATCCTAAGCATTCAAGTATTCATTCCTAAGGAAATTTTATGAGATCAAGAGCAATTCATCAAGCATTTGGATCCATCATCAAGCTTCAAGCATCATATCAAGGAGATTGTAGCATCATGTGTTTTTCTGAGCTAACATTTGTGATGTAGTGTTTTAATTCAAACAAGCAATTCAAGTCCATAGCTATCAAGCATTCATTGGATTCAATATCTACATTCAAGCTAGCCATTTAACACAAGCTTGCAAACTTCGTAGCAAGGGTTTGGTGAGTTGCAACATAGAATTTCATTCATTCATCATTTCCCTCCTTTATTTCATTCTATTTCAAGTTTTAATTACCAACAAGGGGTTTGACCAAGGAAAACCCCCATTTAATAACAATCAACAAGTTTTTCTTCTGTTTTTCTTTTTTGTTTCTAGATTTAGGTTTAAGACTTGAAGATCATGTGAAGTGAAAAGTTGCAAAGTTGCATCACAAAGTTGTCATCTTCACAGTAACTCACCTACAGGGAAAATTCAGAAGATTTAGAAACGAATATCTGAGAAGAAGGAACTGTAGACATAGGACCTAAGGACCACATTAAGAGATTTTAGAAATTAAAAATGGTACTAAGTCGCCGCCTAGGGCATCTTAGTCCTCCTATGGTCATTTTTCAGAAATTCTTTTACATCCGGTTCCAACATCCATGATTTTGCATTTCCCTCGAAAATAGTAGGGAGACTAAGTCAACATTAAGGGTGTCTTAGTCCTCCGTGACACTTTTTGGCAGCTTCTTGGCATTTCTGGAATCCTTGTTACATTTCCAGAACTTCCAAGCACACATACCCTAACTTTCTATTGCATAGTTTTATTATTTGCATCATTCATTTAGCTTGGATTACTAGGTTTTGTGAGTTGAATGCTTATTTGTCTTTTCCAAGCTTTATCTTGGTGGTGAACCCTTTAAATCCTAAAAGAACCCTTCCTAGGTCTTCCTTGTTGAGAATTAACTCACCTTTGAGGTTGATAGTCAATCCAATTAGGATTCCTAGGGAATTATTGAATGACCTAAGGAAAATAAGTGAACACACACCTATTTTTCCCACGGTTCATTTTGGTGAACCCGGCCTCTTTGAGAATTGTTTTTTTGATTTGGAGTCCGTTAAAATCCTAGATCTAGGTTTCATTCATTCTTTCATTGCATCTTGCATTAGTGAAATTACATCTAAGGTTTCTCATAGTTAGTGAAATTGCATCTAGGGTTTCTCATATTTGCATTAGTGAAAGTGCATATAGGTTGCATTTTTTCTTTCTTACATCATCTTATCTCATTGAAAAATTGAAAGTGCATCATTCATCATTCTAATTGCATTTAGAAACATTGTTAAATTGCATTCAAAATTGAAAAAAATTGCATTCAACTTTGCATTCAATTGCTTGTCACTAGTTCATTTTTCTTGCATTCATTTCCAAAAACCAAGTCCCTAAATAGGCAACCTATGAACACTATAGACAATCCATAATTTTCAACTTGAATTGGAAATAATAAAACATTGACACCGACATATTAAAACTTGGGACCAAGGAAAATAGGGGACGTTTCCACCATAAGGAATCTTTGTCCTTGCCCTATTTTCTAAAAATTTAGGTGTTGGGGGGAAATTATTAGAAAAATACATTTGTTTGATGCTTGCAGTTTGTTAGAAAATGATAAATAGGCCTCAAAATGCATAATTTAGGAGACTAGGGCCTAATTAAGAGGTGTTAAAAATGCATAAATGTAAGGGTCACTAAAGTAGGTCCAAAGTAAGCGTGAAATTGTATTATCACCTAAAAGGGAGTACAATTTTTGATGCTACAGTGTGTAACAAGTTGTAGGTCTTTTATGTCAAAACCTAGATCTGAGAATTGACATAGCTTAGAAAAATCAGTATGCCTTAATTTGATGATTAGAGGCACATGAAGGTATAATGATGGAGTTTCAACCATTCAAAGGAGATGATGGATGAAATTAGTTGCACATATGAGTGCCCCTAAGAGGAAGGAGGTAGGAGAAAGCATTGATAAAATAATGTGTCCATGAAATGGTGGAAAAATGTGTTTAAGTTTATGTTTTTGTAATGAATAAAGTGTTTTAAATGCTCTATAATTTTTTTAAAGTAAATTTAAATTTACAAATTGAAAATAAATAACTCAAATCTTCTACCCTAAAAAATGAAAATCAAATATGAAACAATACAATTAAAGCTAAATATTTTAAAATTTTGATCTAAATTGAATTCACCAAGGTGTTTAATGTTAATGAACAAATAATGCAAATGTTTAATTTTGAAAATGAAACAAATGCAAATCAATTACAAGACATTCAAATAAACTAAGTTTTTTATCAATTTTCAGACTTTATGCTATGTAAATTAAAAACTTGCAAGTGTAAAAAATGCCAGGTTCACCAAAATGTAAAGTAGGAAAAGGGATCCTAGATCTAACTAATATATTAACTAGGATCAACTATTTTACTGCTCCCATATTCAAACACAAAACAACTAGGTTTTTGATGATTAGTTAACTACCTCAAAGGAGATCCATTCTACTAGGGTTTGGTTCTTTTGATATGCAAAGACGAGAAATTTGATGTGTATTTTATTAAGCTTATTTGACATAAACCCTAGATCTAAAAATATAATTTAAATCAGACAAATAAAAAGAAAAATTGATGGAACGGTTGCAGAACTAAGAAATGAAGACATAGAGGAACCTGCACTTAAAAATTGAGCTTGAATTTTAGGGTCAAGGGTGAGGACACCCTTGACCATAAATGTTGCTTTTTGGGATCTTCAAACTTTAGATGATATGTTACAATTTGCTTTGTATTTTCCTATAGCCTTTTGTTGATGAAACTTTTGGATCTAACTTGCACACATGAAAAGAGGGGGAAAGGTTGTGTTGTATAGGGGCTTGCCTAAGTCAAACCCCATTTTGGTGTTTCCACCTCTATGAATAGTAATGAGGATAGTAAAGAAGGATTACCTGTTAGTTTTAGGATAAAAAATGAAAGCAATCAGAAAATGCAACACATAAGACAATGAACACCACAAGATACCTTGGGAAAACCCTCCAGCTCGAGGGGAAAAACCCATCAAATATATCGCTTATATATTCAGGAATAAGAGAAGAAATCTGCTTACAACTCAAGCCCAACACAAGGCCAAATTTGATACAATGAATAATAGCACCCCTCCTAGATGCGAAGATACAACATAAATATGTTTCTCCTTGAATTCAATCGATTGCACCAATATGATGATCTGTTGCTCAAGATGATGATTTGCTGCTCAGGTGTGAACTTCTTCTAGGAGTGTGAATCTGAATGAGTGAACTTGATGATCAAATGAGGTGATCATCACCTTGTATTTATACAAAATAAAATGACTCTTCATGAGGTTGGCCTTAATAAGGAATGGCAATAATTAAATGAGTCGACCAAGAAGAAATAATAAATATTATTTCTTTGATGAAGTGAAGCGTCCCTTCACTTAAATTCGATCAATAATAAATTAAATAGCCAAGGCTATTATTTAATTTATTCATCTTTTATTTATTATAGTTGTTGGAAGTAAGAGACCTGACGCTGTAACATCAACATTACCCTAGGTTGGGCAGAGGTTGAATGAATAATAATTGACTATAAAAATAAATGATAATTGATAATATTGCCTTTGGTATGAAATCTTTGTTAAAGTGATGCCCACACCATAAGTTTCCACCAAAGGTTGTTTTATGGATGATTGAATTGCTTGAATACTTACAAGAGGTTGGTCTAGATAACACAATAAATTGTTGCAGCTAGCATGTAGAGGATAACACATGTACTTCTTCATAATAAGAGCATAATTGGTCATAATAATGTCTTATTCATAATGCTTCCTAATGTTCAAATGAGAGGAGAAATTGTTTATATATGCATCCCAATTGATCTTTTTGATTATAGGCCAACCTAGGATCCTTTTTAAATCTCCAAGGACTAACACCTAAACATTAATTATCAAAATAGGGCACCTTTAGTTCAAGGGTGCCCTCACCCTTAACTAGGTTTTTTTTGCCCAAATTTATCGAGATGTCAGGGATTGTAGTATATTTTCCTTATTTGGCCCCGAAATAAATAAATTATTAATATAATTATTGTTATAGGAAGAATATGGTGTCAATATAGAGTGAAATTGTCAAGGGTGACAATTTATGACACTACACATTTGAAGGTAATTGTGGAAACACCTTCAAACAAAAATGCTTGCTAAAAAAATTCTCCCCAACCATGTAAACTTCTTATGTCCCACAAGTGAGACACACTATTTTGGATCTACCCTAAACTTAGTGAATTTTTTTGAACATATGGTGGAGTTTTTAGCCATAAAGGAGTTTTTCCATGTTAAATTTGTCTCTTTTTTGTGGTGGTGTCTATTTTCTAATTTCATGATTCATGTGTTCATAATAATTAAAGAATTTGTCATTTATTGTTCTCAAATTATTACCCACAAAGGAGTTTCTCCATGTTAACTCCTTGTCTCCTTCTCTTGTGGTGTTTTCTCTAGTTTCTAATTTCATGCTACATGTATTCATAATAATTAAAGAATTTGTCATTTTTGTTCTCAAATTATTACTCACATTTATATAAGATCAATGACTACATGTGAGGAATACCCCCCTTTGATTATATATCAAATAATATCAAAGACAATGGTTCTTTTGGGGAAGATGTTATTAGAGTCAAACATTCCTTTGGGAAGGTGGTTTTAGATATAATCTTTCCTTTAAGGAAAGTGGTGCCATAACCTATTCCCTCCTCATGGAGATTGGTGTAGTTTAGATATAGGTACACAAAATAGTAAGTGAAGAATCTCCTTGCCTTGTTGAGAGATAAAGTTATTTCTAACCAAAGTCATAAACATAGATGAAAAATCAAGGTTCCTCAAGCTAGAGGCCACTATTGCAAAGTTGTATCAATTGATGGAGTCTCAAATGGAGAACAAATGGTTAGTAGAGTCTAAGGGTACAATCCATTCCACGGGAAAACAAGTTTTCCAAGACAAACTAAGTCTACCAAGTAAACCTCAAGATGAAGGAAAGTCAAGAATTGAGATCTCATAATTTGAAGGAAATGTGGATCAACTAAAAAAATGGCTAGAGAAAATAAAGGTAAAACTTAGTTTGCATTATCTTAATTCAGAAGAAAATATTTCCATGCTAAGTTACAAATAGCATGCAATGTTTTGAATTGGTTCAAAAGTCTTTTAATTCCTATGGTTATTGGAAAGCGTGCTCATATTAAATCCTAGGGTACTTTCGAGAAATTCTTTAGGCAACAATTTAACCCTAGATGTTACAAAGGGGTTAAATGTATTGAGGTATAGAGAGCATGTATACTCATAGTCCATCGTATGCAAAGACAAGTGAGGATAAAAACTAAGACCAAAAGACAAATAAGGCAAAAACAAAACTTGCTCAAAATTGTGGCCATTACAAGAAAGATGGTCATTAGGAATCCTATTTTTGGAAGTTACACTAGAAGTAAAACCCTTATAAGAATGGTAAGGATGGCAAGAAATCTTTGCATCTCCCTCCTAAGAATAAAGAGGTTAAATAGATAGATTGTGCTTCAAGTTTGGATTTTAAGTTTTCTTACTCTATTGTTAAACATGCTTCTTTTCCATGTTCAAGCAATATGGTAATAAATCATATGAAAAGTTGGAGACAAAATTGTACCAAGTTTTGATTCATGTTTAATTTGTGGTTTAAATTCATACAATGTATATATCATCTTCATTTGAGTTCCTAGTTTTGGAGATCAAAAGCTACCTAATTGGTGAGATGCAATTCAAGAAATGGATTTGATTTGTATTCTATGACATTATTTTGGATGTATTTGACTTCTTTAATGCAATTATATTGCATGGCCAAATATAGTGTTCATATAGAGCTAAATGTTGAATACTTTTGTATATTCATATTTCTTTTGAAAAGCTATGTGATTTTTAAAATATATAATATATCACATTTTAATTCTTAATGAGAAATCTATGGCTCCAAGAAAGTTGCTACTAAAGTTGCAATTGAATTTTCATAGTTATTACTAAGACATTTTTTAACCTTTAGAATTAATGATGGGGTTAATTTGAGAGCTTATTAAAGTGGTACAATCATTATATATGGCAAAATAAATGTCTTATACACAGCTAAAACAAAACAACAATTGCATAAATGATAAAAAAGCCCATTACCTAAGTGACTTTTGTCATCCATAATTTAGATTGTTCGTCTTCCTCTTCTTTGTTGATGGTCTTTTCAGTTTCAAAACACACACCCACACATATATGTTGTAAGTGGTGATATGGAATTGAGAGTTGTTCCAATCTTACAGCTCAATTATTGGAATAATTTGTGAGTATTTAAGCTTACATGTTATGGCTGTCATGGACCAGAGGATTGAAACTTTGTAGAATTGAGTTGTAATTGATAGTGTAGAAGTGTTTACAAGCTTTGAAATAAGTCTATGTGATAGTAATCAATTGTAACTAGCCAACTTGGAGTGCAAAGTGAGGTTTCTCACACTTTTGGTGGAGTTTTTATCCACAAGGAATTTCTCCACATTAACTTTCGGTCTCCTTTTTGGTATTGCCTTTGTTTTCTGATTTCATACTATATGTTCATTCTATAATTAAAGAATTCTAATCATTTGTTTCACAAATTCTTACGTGGCATCTAAATAAATCATAATGGAGATTACTACGAGGACTGTGAGCACTCATTCCCATCTCCTTAGGTTGGTTATTAGACTTTGAACAGGGAAACAAGATACTCCAAATCTCTTACATGCTCGTTGGTTTCTTGCCAACTAAAAGGCAACTAGTCTATCTTGTTCCAAACACTTTTACAACAATGGTTTTATCAAAGTTTAGAATACCACCGTGTCATCAAAGCAGCATGTTGCTGCTGCAGTTTCAGCCCTGTGCTTCCCCAGCTCAAATCCAAATATGCTTTCTTCCTCTATTTTGTAACTAGACTTCCTTAAGTGTTAACCACTCTCATATTTTATCACTACCAAACATCCTGCCTGGCTGCAACTGAGCCTTGCACTTGATTACCATTCTTCCCTCGTATATTCTAAGGATATGTGCAACTGTTAGGTATTGACGCCCAATGGTCAGCCTTTGATTTCCCTCCAAGTGAATGTGTCTCTTCACTTTCCTATTCGAAGGCTTATCCATTGTGGATAAAGTATTATCATTGTATCTTGCTGCTGTAGTATTAGCTAACTGCTGTATGTATCCAGAAACAGAGATAAATAAAATCGATTCCCCTGCTTCAAAGTGGATGTAGCCAAATTGATTAACCACTATAAATCTTTGCGTTCTTCGTGTTTGTGAATTGTCTTAATTCTGAGTTTAATTTCTGCAATCTTATTTTCATTTTGTCTGCAACAAATTAATCAACGGCAACACCCTATTTGCTGCATGTAAAGACATTTTTCTTTAGAAAAACACAAATCTGAAAACGGGGAAAAGAAAATATAAGGAAACAGAGATAAATAAAATCAATTCCCCTGCTTCAAAGTGGATGTAGCCAAATTGATGAACCACTATAAATCTTTGCGTTCTTCATGTTTGTGAATTGTCTTAATTCTGAGTTTAATTTCTGCAATCTTATTTTCATTTTGTCTGCAACAAATTAATCAACAGCAACACCCTCTTTGCTGCAAGTAAAGACATTTTTCTTTGGAAATACACAAATCTGAAAACGGGGAAAAGAAATTATAAGGAAAAGAAGTCTGATAAACTTGTAGAGTAGTAGTACATATAGAATCTGCATCAAATAATAGAATAAAAGAAAGCAAACACATAATACATGATATTTCACCTGGAAAACCCTTACAGGTGAAAAACTCAGCACAATAACCATTGCATAAAAACTTAAATATTCTCAATACAATAATAAAACTCTTAGACAACCCTTATGTCTGTGCAGGCACATCAAAAAACTATTTTACAATTTGCATGAATTCTTTGAAGCCATGGTTGAAAATGGTAAACCCATGCAAGCACCTAAAAAAAATTTACACATCTTTTCAGAATCCAAAAATGACTTCCAATCACTAACTGCATAGCTCCGATCAAAAGAATTTAACCATGATCCAGGAAGTTTCCATAGCTTTAACTGACCATAAAACATGGAAAACATACAACATACTTTTAACAGAAACAAGTCAAGATCACAATTATATCTGTTTTACATCCACAACTTCAATAAAGCTATTCCAGGATTCCAGAATCCATAATTTAATTCAACCTAGTAAAAATTTTCGTCTTTACAGCTACAGTGATAAACTGGGGTTCTCCCTCCATCGAATACCTGCATATACGTGCCATATGAGGACCCCATGGAGTCATGTTGTAAAGCATCTAAACTTTTGAACAGTGATTTACATGAAAATGATAATGATTATGTGTATGCCCGAGTTGATAGTTGAACTCTACTTTGCACACTGCAGTTTAAAATAACGTGAAGCAATAAGTGGACTCGTACCTAAAATAATTCACAAAATATTCAAGTATATTATCATACCTATTTATTTCACATCCTGCCAAAAAATGGATTTTGATCCCTTATAAGCTGTGGGCCTCCTGCAATGAAGATTAAGATTTATATCTCTTTTGAAGAGATTCTCCACAATTTGAGTTTAAATGTTTGCAAATAAATTACGCTAAAATTACACCTGCAGAACCATCAACAGACATTAGTATGACTTGGATACAAAGAAATGTTCAGGCAACACTAGATCATAATGATATTTACATAAAAAATAAAAAATTTAAACATCATCAGGAAGTTTGCATGCCTATTTATTGAAGACTAAATCAAAATAAATTTTAATTTTTTTTATTAAGCTCCAAGGATGGAGGATGGTAAACAATTGATGAGATTCAAAAAGTCTGGGAGAGATTTTTAATAGAATGCGTAAGACAGACATCAAAGATATAAGCCAATTGTTGCCTTGGGCAGAAAGACAAACATGAATGTTACAGAAAACCACAGGAATCATATAAACCTAACCAGGAAATTTTCCCAATTTTGGGTTATCGCCCTGTATGAGAATCCGGTTCCACGTCCACCATTCTCCCAACATTGTCTCAATAAATAAGATGCAAATAAACTTGCATCATTCTGTTACATGAATTCAGTGAATCACATGCCTTAACATGTACGGCATGCAGGCCATGCTTTGATTCATATAGCCACCTGGAGTTTGGTATAAGGATATGTCATGGTGTTTCCGTGCATATGCATGCTAACTTGAATGGTATTGGAAGATCACAGAGGAACCATATCAATCTAACTGAGAAAATTTCGTTACAGCTTCAAGCTCCAAACTCTATCCCAAAGTCAAACATTGCCTTGGATGAGAATCAGAGTCCAAGTTCATCATTCTCCCAACACTGTCATTCATGGAAGAAAAAATCTTTATTAAATTGTAATCTATTGCAATAAATTGTTTCAGTCTGCTCGGCAAAAAAAATTTCAAAAACTCGTCGCCAATTTTCAAACCAATATTTTGACCAAAAATTGCAGTTAAATCGCCCTTTTCGGTTAAAAAAAATCAATTTCTCATATAATTAGCATCACCAGTAATCTCCACATGAACACAATCCATCCTTAAAATGATGAAAACGATTTATATCCCTCACTATAATCTCTCTTCTAACTATCTTGGAGATGAATTTGGTGGCAGTGTGGCAGTCTCCACAAACACGGAGGTTTTTGGTTATTTGGATAGCTGTCCCAGGAGCTGTGTTCAAAATCCCAAAAGCAATTGCCAGTCTTTCACTATGAGTGGAAAGGGCAAATTCTTTCTCTTCCTCTGCTACATCATGGAGTGCAATACTAGTATCAGGTACATACCCAGCCTTCTTCATTTCCTTGCTCAAGTTCCCCAATAATTTATAGATTTCCTCTGATTGCGCATGTGATCTGTCTCCTCCAATGAAAGCATGGACCTTGCTACTTATTTCAATCCAGCTACATCCAGGACTCTTTTTCAAACCCCTTTCTTTTAGCATTATTCTCATCCTTGTGACATCATCCCATCTTCCAGCTTCAGCATAAATGTTCGAAAGCAATACATAATTTCCTATATTATAACGTTCTATTTCCAAAAGGCGTTCTGCAACATGTTCTCCTAACTTAATGTTGCCATGAATTCTACAGCCACCAAGAAAAGCTCCCAATACACTAGGTGAAGGTTCGAAAGGCATGGTCGCAATAAGATCCCGGGCTTCATTTAGATGCCCAGCACGACTAAGAAGGTCAACCATGCAAGCATAGTGCTCCAGTTTAGGTTCTAAACAATACTCTTGACTCATACATTTGAAGTATTGCCAGCCCTTTTCCACCAAACCCGCATGACTGCATGCAGACAAAACACCAATAAATGTAACATCATCTGGTTTCACTCTAGCTTGCTGCATTTGGGCAAAAAGAGCATCAGCTTCCTCTCCAAGTCCATGCATTCCATACCCTGCAATCATTGCATTCCATGCAATTGCATCTTTTCTTGGCATTTTGTCAAACAACCCACGAGCAACATTTATTCTTCCACACTTGGCATACATATTAATCAGAGCAGTAACCACAGAAGCATCAGCCTCTAGTCCGCTCCTAGTTGCATATTCATGGATTTCTTTTCCTTTCTGCAGAGCTGCTAAATGAGCACATGCAGGTAGTACGCTTACCAGAGTAACCCTGTTAGGCTTCATATCCGTCTCTTGCATTTGATCGAAGAGTATTAGGGATTCATGAAAGAGTCCGTTTTGCACATATCCCCCAATCATTGTAGTCCACGATATCACATTTCTTTGAGGGATTTTGTCAAACAAGTGCCGTGCTACCTGTATTCTTCCACATTTCAAATAACCAGAAATCAAAACATTCCATGAAACCACATCTCTGGTAGGCATTTTGTCAAACACCTGGCGGGCATCATCTAAACTCCCACATTTTGCATACATATCTATCAGAGCTGCTGCAACAAAAACATCAGATTCAAGTCCAATTCTCCTAAGTTGATGGTGAATTTCCTTACCCTCTTCCAGAGCTAACAGGCTAGCACATGCTTTGAGTACGACAGGAAACGTATAATTATCTGGAGTTACTCCTTCCTGTTGCATTTGATAATAGAGCTGAATGGCTTCTTCATATGGTCCATCCCGGGCATACCATCTAATCATAGCATTCCATGAGAGGTTATTTCGCTGAAGCATTTTGTCAAATACTTGGCGTGCATTAACCATACGTCCATTTGCAGCATACATAGCAATAAGATGAGTTCCCAAAAATGAGTATTTATAAAATCCATTTCTGAGCAGTTGGGCATGGAGCTGCTTGCCCTGTGAAAGTGCTTTGAAGATTTGACAGCCATTCAACAAATATGCAAAGGTTTGAGGATCATGTCGAATACCTTGTTCGGCTCTATTATTATTGTTATCATGCAATATACTATGCAATGCTTCTTTGAACTGGGTTTCCTTGCATACTATGCTGTGATGGAGTGATGTCCCGGTAGAAAAACAGCGGATGAATCTTCGATCAATATGAAGATAGGTCATATTAAAATTCTCTCCGCACGTAATAACTCTGGTTTGATTGCATTTAGTGGAATCTATGCTTTCGAATTTCTTCTCTGGTTAGTATGTAGCTTTGCACTTATTCAATGCACCCTATACTTGTGCTCTACACGATCAGGCTAAGCTTATTGCTGCTGGGAACCCCACTTTTGCTCAGCTATGGCTCAGAGGTTCTAACTTACAAGACTACTTCAGCTATCTTAATACACCTGTCAAAAATTACGCCGAGAGGCGTTCTTCAGTTGCATTATGGGTTTCATAGACCGTGTACATAAATTGGTCACGTCATTTAATATGACGCCTGTACACCCGTATGCATACTGCCGTTCCAATGACAGGCATCGGTTGCCAGGTAGGTTGGCATTACGTAACAGAGTGGAAGAGTTTGGTGTTACGTAACTGATGGGAGTGAAAGCGTCACAATAAACTGAGGAGAGTGGGAAAGTGGAAGAGTTGCCATAAACTCGCCATAAGAAAGAATAAATTGCCGAGGAGGAAGACATTATGCTCTGTATCTTGCCACTGCTCAAGGCCGAAGAAGAGAGGGCTGGTTTTGGAGGGGGAGTCGGTGATGAGGAGGAGACAGAGAATCTACTATCGACCATGGAGCCGAGCTGCGAGGTGAGCGAGAGAAAACCCGTCCCAACCCAACCAGGGCGCCGTCCTGCTAGAATCTATGGCCTTGATTGTCATTTCCGCATCCAAAGGCGATTTCAGGAACGCGGGTGGCATTATCGATGGTGAATGTTTCGTAGGAGAGCACACCGCTGGTGGAGGACATAGATAAAGCTAATACCTGCTACTGGTAAATATTGATTGTGCTCTGGTGAACAATCAATGCAACGTTTCTGGGTTGCAGTCTAAATTTATTTGTTCAGCCTTTCAGCTGTTTAGTTAGGTACTTTTGTACTTATAATTTCTATTTCTGTAGACTCCAGATTGAACCATAATGACGTTATCTTGACTCTTTATTATTCGAGACTTCTTTTTCTTACTTATAGAACATGTTAAAATCTAGTATGTCACGCTTTGAAAGCAGATGGAAATAGCCATCACCATAACGTACTGTTTCGTAGGAGAGCACACCGCCGGCAGTAATAGATGATCAGAATCTGCAGAATCGTTCATGAAGATGGCCTCATATCGGACTTGTTCTCCACAGATGATGGTGAAGTGTGTATTTTTCCGGATAAAATTTGAAAGACACGATCTCAGCATCTCTGCCGACTAAATCCCTACTCTAAAATCATTTTCCACGCACTTTCTATTGTAGGGGAGAGGGGCAGTAGTCGAGGAGGCTAACTCTGTCAGCATGTATCGATTGATTCGAATATCGTAAGATCTTCGTTTTTTTTTTAAATATGGACTACTTTCTTATCTATCTATAACAAAGGTTTGGAGGTGTGACTCATCATACAACTTGCCACATCAGCACATCCACTGAGAAGTGTCCAAAATTTGACTTTTTAAAGGTTCGACCAAAACTTAATCATAGTATCTCTAGTAGTCGAACAAAAAACTATCATTTATTGTTTGTAGAATATCATATTTTTATTTAAAATAAAACTTATGTGCAACCTAAATGGACCAAATACTTATTGGTAACCATAAATCTTCATTATCTCTAGTTTTTATATTCAACACAAATGGACCAATAGTTGAACACATGAAAACTATTTGTTGTCATAAAAACAATACATAATTATTTAAATTACAACTTATATCAAACAAAAATGGATCAATAGTTGAACAATAAAACTTTTTGAAAATCCTTCACATTTATTGAAAAAATACATGGTATTTATTGTGCTCACCTTTTATATTTGTGATAGAACAAACTATTAATATTAAATACTCCAATGCTTGTACATTGCTACCCCAATAGTTGTACGCATAAGAACAATATTTGTTCACTATGATAACAATACTTGTTTAAATGAGTGTCTTATTTTATCAAATGACCATTTAATTTTATAAATGACACACTTATAATGGATAGTTTAGATATTTTATTTGAACAAAAAAATATTTATTTCATTTGTTCATGAATGTATTTATGTTTTTTTACTTGAACAACTATTGGTCCCATAATGTCACATATTTGGTAATATTTTGATTAATATATGAAATGAATATATACAAGATATAATATTAATTCATTTTAGTATTGATATGAATAATCACAATTGAGTGCATGACTATTGAACCCTGCACGACTACTAGCCCCTCTCCCCTAAAGCCGTTCAATCTTCAATTAAAGTAAAAATTGGTTGCCGTACAAGCTTACTCATCAGAACACTAGAGATTAGACAAAATGGGTGTTTGTGTGGAGCATTCAGTTTAAATTGCTGGCATTGTTAGATAAGTGTGATGTATATATAGCTTTTTTTTTTTGGTATTTTTTATTTTTATTTAGTATTAAAATATTTATATTTATTTTTTATATGATTTTGTGTAATGTGTAAATGTCTATAGGGGAGAGGGGCTAGTAGTCGTGCAGGCTAACTTTGTCAGCATGTAGTGATTGACTAGAATATCGTAAGACCTTCGTTTGTTTTTTTAAATATGGACTAGCCTCTTATCTATCTATAACTAAGGTTTGGAGATGTGACTCATCATGCAACTTGCCACATCAACACATCTACTGAGAAGTGTCCAAATTTTGACTTTTTAAAGGTTCGACCAAAACTTAATCATGGTATCTCTAGTAGTCGAACAAAAAACTATCATTTGTTGTTTGTAGAATATCATATTTTTATTTAAAATAAAACTTATGTGCAACCTAAATGGACCAAATACTTATTGGTAACTATAAATCTTCGTTATCTCTAGCTTTTATATTCAACACAAATGGACCAATAGTTGAACACATAAAAACTATTTGTTGTCATAAAAACAATACATAATTATTTAAATTACAACTTATGGGTAAGTGCACCAAGATGGTTCCCAAAAAGGGGACTTAAGTGGACAGCTTTTTTTTGAAATCAAGAAATACTGACCTTGGACGTGAAATTGAGGATACTTAGACTCAAAATTTTGAGATGAAACAAAAAGAAGGATTCAAGTTCTCCGAGTCTACTTTCTAAACTACTAGTTTATTTTGAAAATGATTGAGATTAAGGGGTTCAAACGAGGGCCGTACACAAATTGGTGTTGTTTTTGTCAAAAAAACATAACATAGCAACTCTTGTACGACCCTCGTACGGTGAATTTTTTTTTAGTATTTTTAAAATCGCAACAGTCAAAAGTTAGCTAACAGTATGTAGTTGATGCACGATTTTTTTGATAATTTTTTAATGAATATTTGATTTTTTACTAATTTGCGAAGTGGACATATCCTGAAAATAGAATTTTGGTCGTGCTACCCCTACAAATTTTGGAAACTAATTGATTTGTTTTTATTTTTATTTTTTAATTTTGTAGAATGGAGTCTAGTTTCTAAAAATGTAATTTATTTGAAAAATTGATGAACGGTTAATTTATAATGAAAAAAATACCAAACACTATTTTTTGGCAAAAAAAAGAAATACAAATAAAATAAATTATGGATGAAAGACTTAACATTTTCAAAAAGTGAAAAAAATTACATCGTTGGATAGCTAAGAGATAACCCAACATTACCCATGTGCTCAATTTTTTCGATATTGAACCACGTGCAATCTTGACAGTGAGCACAAACTCAATTATGAGAAATATGGTGGAGTTTTTAAAAACACATCTCTGGTCATTAGGAATGCCCTCCAAGCCTTTGGGTTGGTATTCCAAGGCAAATACCAAACTTAAAGTTTGGTAATTCCCAAAGCAAGATATAACGCGAGCGCGTTATAACGCGCTCGTATTATATCTCGCTTTTGACATGGTTTTTGCTTCTGCGGGGAACATGTCTATTAGCACATAACGCGAGCACGTTATAACGTGCTCGTGTTATGTCTTACTTTATGTTAAATGCTAATATATTAATGCATGCTGATATATTTTTATGTACATGTATGTATGTATGCTTGTATGGATGTAAGATTATATGTACACATGTATTATGTTTGTATGTATGCATTTATGTATGTCTTTAGACAAAGGGAGAATTTAGAGAGATGGAGAGGGGGTCGAAGTGAGAGTTTAAGAGAGAGGGAGTGGGAGAGAAGGGGTTGGATTGAGGGGGACTTAGCTAGGTAGGGTGGGAGGGATAGAGGGAGGGAGAGAGAGAGAGGGGGTCGAAGAGAGAGAATTGAGGGAGAGGGAGAGAGAGAGAGAATTGAGGGAGAGGGAGAGAGAGAGAGAGAGACAAAGAGAAAGAGAGGGTTATGTAGGTAGGGTGCGAAAGGGAGAGACTTGAGAGTGTGAGGAGGATGAGAGGGAGAGACTTGAGAGATAGGTAGTGAGAGGGAGTGGGAGAGAGAGGGAGTGGGAGAGAGAAGGTGTGTGAGTGAGAGACCTGAGAGAGGGAGAGGGTGTGAGAGGGAGTGACCTGATAGAGGTAGAGAAAGAGGGGGTGGAGTGAGAGGGACTTATCTAGGTAGGGTTGGAGGGATAGATAGATAGAGGGGAGAGAGACAAAGAGAGAGTTACCTAGGTAGGTTTGCCAGATGGGAGATACCTTAGAGAGAGAGGGGGTGGGAGGAAGAGACATGAGAGAGAGGGAGAGAGTGGGGAGAGAGTGGGATGGAGTGGGAGGGACATAAAGAGAGATGGATAGAGGGAGTGAGAGAGGGTGGTAGGGATTGATTGAACGAGAGGTACGTAGAAAGAGAGAGACAGTAGATAGAGACAATTAGAGAGGGTGGGAGGAAGGGAAGGAGGGAGAGGTGAGATGTATAGATAGAGAGAAAGTGATAGGGGTTGAGGGTATAGGGTTGAGGGATTAGGTGGAGGACCTATAGGGTTGATGGTTTCTAGGGTATTAGGGTTTAAGGTTTGAAGGTTGATGGAATAGGTTTGATGGTAGAGGGTATTTGGTTGAGGGTATAGGGTAGAAGGTTTAAGGTTTAAGCGTTTAGGGTTGAAGGGTTTGGGGTTAAGGGTTTAGGGTTAAGGGTTTACTTGGTTGAGGGTAGAGGGTTTAGGGTATAGTTTTGAGGGTATATGGTTGAAGGATTAGGTTTAGGGTCCAATGTAAGGGGTAGAGGGTTTAGGGTTTAAGGATTGAGGGTTGAGGGATTAAGGGTTGAGGGTTGAGAATTGAGGGTTGAGTATTTAATGTATAGGGTAAAGGGTAGAGGGTTTAAGGGTTGAGGGTTGAAGATTGAGGGTTTAAGGTATAAGGTCGAGGGATTAGGGTTGAGGGTCCAATATATAGGGTAGAGGTTATAGGGGTTGAGGGATTAAGGGTTGAGGGATTAGGGTTTAGGGTAGAAAGTATTGGG
>CM021107.1:444504657-444526922 GCA_007115665.2 Sequoiadendron giganteum | reverse complement strand
CCCTTCTCCCACTCTCTTCATCTCTCTATTTCTCCTAGTCTCCCCATTTATCCCTCCCTCTCTATCTCCCAGTCTCCCCCTCTCTCCTTCCCACTCTCTCTTTCTCCCACTCTCCCCTTCTCCCTCCCTCTCTATCTCCCACTCTCCCCCTCTCTCCCTCCCACTCTCTCATAAATTCCTATACTCTCAAAAATACACTAAGAAAACCAAATTTCACATAACGTGTGCGTGTTATAATGCGAGCGCATTTTTTACTCCACTAAAATAGTAAAAAACTCTATATACCCATGATTTGAAGGCCCACAGTCTGCATATTCCCTTGGTTTTGCACGTGCTCTAACAAAAAATAGCTTTTTGATGATGTTGTGAAGTGTGCAAGCATCTTTTTCACATTCCATCACCTTTTCCATGATCTTTTTACCACATTTGCATGAAATAGTAGAGTTTCCACGTTGAAAGACATATAATATCAATTGAAGTTTGAATTCCATTGAAAACTGATATACAATTGAAGTGTGGAAGGGAACAAGCTTTTGAACAAGTCAAATTGTTGTGGAGTTTGAAGAAATTAGAAGCTAAGGCTACATAATTGGGTATTTGAAAGTCTAGTTTTTAAGGTATGTGAAGTCTTTACACATTTTCTTTCATTCTATTATGGCTTGCTTTCATTTTTGTCTGTCATTATAACCTTCACTTGCCAATTACAGAAATTCAGAACCATTCACCAAAATTCATCCTTTAAGAAAACTCCAAGCCTCTGCCATTCGTTTGAAGTGTCTAAACACCTTCCAATACCTTTGCACAAACTGATGCAGTACAAAGGAAGAAATCAACACCTTTCTTGACACACTTATTCAACTATATTTCCCTTGACAAAACATTTGATTCGTATACTCAAATTAGCATTAAGAGTTCCCAATTCCTTAAGGACCTTCAAAACACCTTGAAAATATTGAAAATAACTGATTACAATCAACTAGGTTTCTCAAAACATCAACCAATGATTATGTCATTCACAAGTTGTCTTAAATCTTCCATAATGGCATCATTGTTTACAAACACAAACTATAATTCTTAAGGCACAACCAAACCATTATTTTCTTAATACATCTTTGTTTGAGTTAGTACAAAAAAAATGAAACTTTTCAGAAGTCTACCCTTACACACAAACTTAGTTCCTTTTTTCACTATCCACATTACTAGTAGCAAAGCATCTACAAACTGTCACTATTTTAGGCCTCCAAGTAGGCCAATTTTACAAAGGAACTACCCTTAGATCTTCACATCAGACTTCCAAACCCAAAAACAGTCTTTAATTAGGTCTCAAAACAAGATAATTTCTAGGTCTTAGGACCTTACCCACTCAACTAGGCTTCCAATACAAAAACCCCCATTTTTCAATGCAAAGAGGGAGGGTTTATAGAAACTCCTAAACCAGGCCTTCCTAGACCATTCCAAAGCATCAAACATCTTCAAAATACCCTGCACAAGGTCAAAATTTTATTACATAGACCACTCCTTCAACACTTTTGTAAGTATATGCACATTGGTTCTTATTAATTTATACTTGTATGCACATTAATTTGTTTGATGCCAGTGCTATCATCTTCTTTTGCAGTGATTGGTGTCCCCTTGCAAAAAATATAGATATATGAGCCATCCAAGAGAATGTCAACCAGAAAAGCAATGCAACATCCTTATTTTGATGCCTGCATGCAACATCTGTAAGTGCCTTCCATCTATTTTTATTTCATTTCCATTTTGGATGCTCTTTCTTTTTCTCTTTTACTTTGCGTATTTGTAAGTAAACTACTAAGGGTTGATTGATCTTTCGTTGCTTGAAAATGTTGATTTAAGAGCCATCAAAGAGAATCTCAGCCAAAAAAGCAATGCAACATACTTATTTTGATGATTTTGACAAATCTCAATTTTGATTTCAAGCCATTATAAGAGAGCATGTGAAGCTTAGCGAGGGAATCTCAAGTTACTCTTTTGAATTTAACCTCATAATGAGCACCTATGATGTAGACATTTAAAGAGAATCTTGAATGTATGAGTGACATTGTAAAATATCCAAGAGAACGAAGTGCCAGAGGCATTGTAATAAGATTTAATTACATAATGAGATATACTCAAATATTGTAAGGTGGGAGTTCATGTTTGGTGTAGTAGCACCTTGTTCTGTAAATGCCTTGAGTAGGAAAATTTGCAAACTTTGAATTTTGAAATGTAAACAATGTGAAAAAGGTCATATAAAGGTCATGTAAACAATTTGTACACATTTTTCTGCAACTCGTGTGACCAAGCGGACTGTTCCAACATGTCGAAATAGGTATGTTTACGCTAGGAATGGTCCTCTTTCACACCAAAACACGTAGAATCACTCTGAGCTATGTTCCACTAGATCGATCCCTCAAGGGTCCAAAGTGTAAAATGGCTGCAAACTTCAACATGCTAGTACTCAGATACCATGACACTTAGAAACTTTTCGTCTGATCCTACAAAAAGGCATTGGGCCCCTCTAGAAAAACCTCTCTCGGTTTTGGCTATCTTGGAGTGGTTTTCTAGTGGCGGCGGATTTTCACTTGATGGAAAAAGTGTCAAATTCAAGCAGTGCAAAGTTGCAAAGTGGTGCAACTTTCGCTCTGCAACTCGTGTGACCAAACTAACTGCTCCAACACATCCAAATAGGTATGTTTACGCCAGGCATGGTATTTTTTAACCATGAAACACGTAGAATCGCTCCGAGCTACGTTCAACCGGATCGATCCCTTAAGGGTCCAAAGTGCAAAATGGCTGCAAACTTCAGCATGCTTTTACTCGGATACCACGACACTTAGAAACTTATCGTCTAATCCTATAGAAATGAATTGGTCCCTTTTAGAAAAACCTCTCTCAGTTTTGGCTATCTTGGAGTGGTTTTCTCGTGGCGGTGGATTTTCACTTGATGGAAAAAGTGTCAAATTCAAGCAGTGCAAAGTTGCAAAGTGGTGCAAATTTCGCTCTACAACTCGTGTGACCAAACTAACTACTCCAATGCATCCGAATAGGTATGTTTATGCTAGGAATGGTCTTTTTTCACACTAAAACATGTGGAATCGCTCCGAGCTACGTTCCATTGGATCGATCCCTTAAGGGTCCAAAGTGCAAAATGGCTGCAAACTTCATCATGCTATTAGTCGGATACTTTGACACTTAGAAACTTCTCATCTAATCCTACAGAAAGATGTTGGGCCCCTCTAGAAAAACCTCTCTTAGTTTTGGCTATCTTGGAGTGGTTTTCTCGCGGCGGCGGATTTTCACTTGATGAAAAAAGCATTAAATGCAAGCAGTGCAAAGTTGCAAAGTGGTACAACTTCTGTTCTGCAACTTGTGTGACCAAGTGGACTATTCCAACACGTCCAAATATGTATTTTTATGCTAGGCATGGTCCTCTTTCACACTGAAACACGTGGAATCGCTTCGAGCTATGTTCCACTGGATCCATCCCTTAAGGGTCCAAAGTGCAAAATAGATGCAAACTTCAGCATGCTATTACTTGGATACCGTGACACTTAGAAAATTCTTGTTTGATCCTAAAAAGAGGTGTTGGACCCCTCTAGAAAAAACTCTCTCAGTTTTGGCTATCTTGGAGTGGTTTTCTCGTGGCGGCAGATTTTCACTTGATGGAAAAAGTGTCAAATTCAAGTTGTGCAAAGTTGCAAAGTGGTGCAACTTTCGCTCTGCAAACCGTGTGACCAAGAAGACTGTTCCAACACGTCCAAATAGGTATTTTTATGCTAGGCATGGTCCTCTTTTGCACCAAAACACGTGGAATCGCTCCGAGCTATGTTCCACCGGATTGATCCCTTAAGGGTCCAAAGTGCAAAATGGCTGCAAACTTCAACATGCTAGTACTCGGATACCGTGACACTTAGAAACTTCTCGTATGATCCTAAAAAAAGGTGTTGGACCCCTCTAGAAAAAAATCTCTCGGTTTTGGCTATCTTAGAGTGGTTTTCTCGTGGCGGCGGATTTTCACTTGATGGAAAAAGTGTCAAATTCAAGCTATGCAAAGTTGCAAAGTGATGCAACTTTCACTCTGCAAACCGTGTGACCAAGCAGACTGTTTCAACACATCTGAATAGGTATGTTTACGCTAGGCATGTTGTTTTTTCACATTGAAACATGTGGAATCGCTCCGAGCTACGTTCAACCGGATCGATCCCTTAAGGGTCCAAAGTGCAAAATGGCTACAAACTTTAGCATGCTATTACTCAGATGTCGTGATGCTTAGAAAATTCTCACCTGATCCTATAGGATTGCGTTGAGCCTGTCTACAAAAACCTCTCTCGATTTTGGCTATCTCAGAGTGGTTTTCCAGTGGTGGTGGATTTTCACTTGATGGAAAAAGCATCAAATGCAAGCAATGCAAAGTTGCAAAGTGGTGCAACTTTCATTCTGCAACTTGTGTGACCAAACAAACTATTCCAACATGTCCAAATAGGTATTTTTACGTTAGGCATGGTCCTCTTCTGCACCAAAACACGTGGAATCGCTCTAAGCTATGTTCCACCAGATCGATACCTTAGGTTGGAGGAGTCTTAAGTTGCAAATTTGTAAGTTGCTTAAAGCAAAAAATTTGAAATGATATTGAATGGCCCACTTAGCACTCATTGCATCTAAGTGATGCTCACAAAGGTGAGGCACTAGGCCTTCCTGAGAGGTCACCCATTCCAATATACTCCAACTCAAGCGCTTAACCACAAAGTTTTTCCCCCAAGGTTAAGCCCACTTAGCTTGCAACCCCATTTGCAAAACCTTCAGCAAGTGTTGTGCCTTATGAAACATTCATTATAGATCCCCTTTAGCTCATCAATTGATAAGTAGGAGGTATTTTCTACAATGTGTCAAATTGTATCAGGATTCCATTGAGCAGTCATTTGTAGTATTAGATATAGCTCTAGCTTCTACAATATTGCACATGATTGCAGATAGTTTCAAAACTCTAGATAACATCAATAGTTCACATTACTCAAGAAGGATGAACATCTTAAAGACATTTGCGAAAATCGGGACAAGTAACCTTCTTGTGGACTTAAGGTTGCAATATTTGATCTACAACATGTTCCACCATTTCTTCAGTAGGATCAAGAATACACATAATGAAGGTGTGTTTGTAGCCATGAAAGATTATGGTTCGAACTATCTAGGAGTGTGATGTTTTATCTTGACCAACCATATCTATACCATGGTTTGTTTGGAAACAAGGATGGGTTCTCTCTTCATCGACATATACATTATTCCTCGATGTGTTCACACCAGTGTTACAAGACTAGGACTTGCCTCAGACTTGACAAGCCATTTTTTGACTTGGACTCGGGCTCAAAGCCCAGACTCGACAAATAGAAAAACCTAAGAAATTTAAAGATTTGTAAGGATTTAAAACTTGTTTCATGCACCCTTTAATAAATAAACCTTAAAGACACAATAACATCATCAAATAGAAATTACTATGATCCCATACACAAACATACATCAATCACATAAGTATAAGCACAAATTTTAGCTGAAGGAAATAACACATTTAGATATATAAATATTGTGATATTGCTATCAGGATTCAATCATGTAGTTTTAGAAGTCAAACTCATTGACCCATGATTCATCAATAGTGGTTCACAAGAACCCATCTCTCATGATAATGAATGGTTCATAAGGAGGAAGATAAATCTTCATACATTTATTCTATCACAAATGAGATACGTGCTTGGTTTCATGAAGGTCATGAGACAACCATTAATGGGGAGTGGATACATGAAGAACTGATGGAGAATGATAATGGCTTCAGACCTGCTATAAAGGGAAAAAAAAATCGTTTCAATGATGCAAGAGGTTTTTGGTTTCACTACCAAAATGAGCCTACCAAGAATGCATGTGAAACTCCTTTTGACCTTGAGGGTGTACTTACTCCATCTCAAGGATCATGCATTGAGGATGACATAGATCAATGCTAGGGCTAACCAATTAATAATTATACATGTGAATAAGTCAAACATGTACATGTCAATAAGGGAAGTACAAGTACTCAAAAACACGTAAGCCTCAAAAAGTATACACATGAATCAATAGTATACACAAATTAAAACAATGTATATGCACAAATACAAGGTATATGCATGAAAACATGTAAGCCACAAAGTATACACTCGAATGCACGTAAGTCACAAAGTATACACGTAAGTTGTAAAGTATACACTTGAATACACATAACTCATATCTATTGAACCATCAATTTAGAATGCAAATATGGATAGGCATCGATAAAAGATATTTGTATTAACCAAATAGCCATGTAGGCATACATCAATATATGTCGATATAAGTATGAAATATATGTACAAAATAGCCATATAGGCTTACGAGAATGCCATCTAGGCATACAATGTCAAATATGTCCAATAAAAAATATGTACAAAACTGCCATGCAAGCATACAACAAAGGACTCTGGAATCAAAAGTCATTGCTCTCCATGCCAGGAAATAAAATATTTCCCTTTCCTTTTCGCTCGATGGCGATAGGTCTGTCACTCATTTTTGTCTGCGCTCATGGAGTGCTCCTACTACTCCTCCTAGGGTTTAGTTCATGGTGAAGTTTTAACTGTTACAATAAGAAGTAAAGACATGAATATATAGAAATTACATTATAAAAAATGATATATTTGACAAAATAATCACTTACAACCATCTCACGATCTCTCTCCATGAGGGAAATATCCTCACGCCCATGCTCAGGCATGCTCAAGCCTTGTATAAACCATACAAATAGACAAAAACTACGTGAATCAATAATGGTTTGATTTTTCACTAACTAACATCTATAACAACAAATGTAAATTAAAATTTACTAATTTGCCTCATACCTCTTCTTTCAGAGCCATCGAGGATTGTATAACAGATGTCACACCAACATCCATTGCCCTCATCACATTCAAAGGTGTATCATCTCACAACAACTGAAAATAAAACAACAAATTATTCAATGTAATCAACGATGTGCATGTATAAATTACACAAATCTATTAAGTAATTGATTCATTAGTTAAACTCTTTATTCTATTACCTGCGTGAAGGTTTGAGTAAATCCACCGCCACTAGGAAGTGTTCCATCAAAACCTCCAATATTAGTCTATTCAACATCCAAAATTGCATATTAAATTACCATTCGTAAAAAAATGCCATTAATATGCAATAAACTTATAATTGTTTACTAGTTACATACCCTAGCAATAGGTGTACTGCAAAAATAGGTTGGTTGGGGGCCGGTGTATCCAGTCTCAACACTATGACCCTGCAATTTTATTAAAATCATAAAACATTTTTAGTTAATCTTGCATTTCAAAATCAAAATTTAATAAATTAAATTCAATGAACACATGCACTAACTTTTACCTGACTATCAATGCCATATGCCTCATGCAAAATGTCAGCTGCCCTCTCCATCTCCATAGCTACAAATGGATCTTGCGTACCAGTCTCTTGAGGGTCGGTGGGGTCATGTGAACAAGTAGCCCCACAAGATTGACACACATGTGTTCGAAGGCCACCACTAGAAGACTCCCCTAGAAGGCGCTATAGAATAGGGCTAGTATGATGGATGACACTCTGGGTCAAAGTGTTGATTGCCTACAATGTCTCTGCATCAGCACTTTCCTTCACAATGGAAGGCATAACAATGTGTTCATGAGGTGGCCTAGCGAGAGCTCGTCTACCTTGCCGTGTAGGATCCGGCTGTGCACCAGGTCTATCCTGAGCTGACCCCCCACCTCTCCCCTGTAAATCCCTCATATCAAAATGATTTGGGATTTTGTTCAATATGAACTCACTGTATAGTTTCCTAAGGAAATATTGTGGGACCTCGCAATTGTTGCACGGTGGGTAATCGAAGACCATGTACCACCTATCATAAAACCAGTCCTTCATCTATTGGTGGTGGCACCAATGGATAGGAAACATCTTCGCATTGAGGGTAAGATTTTGATTTGTGCATGGGTCGGTGAATAATGAGCACAAATCACCTTTTGTAATTTTTAAATCTTTCACATCCTTGTATGATAGTTTATTTGCATAATAGTCCCTAGCCGCTTGCCTCCTATCTTCCCATCCAGTTATTTGTTTGCTAATTGAATCTACGCTTGTTAACATATCTCTCAATGAATTTGCTAGGGTCATTCTTTCTGTGGTTGAACCATTTGGATCACTCAACCTATTGATCAAATCCTTAATTTGTTTTTTATTGTTCTCAATTTCACTCATTAAATTTTGTTGAGTGCTAGGAGGGGGTTGAGTGATTGGTGGAGGAGGTTGATGTTGTGGTTGATTTTGATCTTGAAGATTTGGTTGGTCTTCCTGTTGAGGATTTTGAGGGTTTGCAGGTTGATTTGCATCTCTTAAAAATTCAAACAAATAGATATCAAATTCAACCTAAAACTAACAAATTCAAAACAAAAACCATAGAATCCTTACCTCTTACAACTCCCCATCATCGTGGCACCATCATTGTGAAGAAATAGGGATTCTTGGTGAAGAAATTCTCCTCCTAGAACACGAGTGCAATATTCTGAGGTTTTTGGCCGTGGGTGCAACAAAAAAACCAGTTGAAATGCAAATGAGAGATTTGCATTTGTTTTTTTGCTTTTAACAATTGATAACGCGAGCGTGTTATAACGCGCTCGCATTATCTATTTGTAGTTGTAGTCGCCGAGACCTTGCCTAGGTTTAACGGAAGACATAACGCGAGCGCGTTATAACACGCTTGCATTATGGTTTTCAACTTTTTTTTTCTAGGGTGTCCACGGAATTGCTACCCATTTCCATGCACCCACCCTTATATCAAACAAAAATGGATCAATAGTTGAAAACTAAAACTTTTTAAAAATCCTTCACATTTATTGAAAAAATATATGGTATTTATTGTGCTCACCTTTTATATTTGTGATAGGACAAACTATTAATATTAAATACTCCAATGCTTGTACATTGCTACCCCAATAGTTGTACGCATAAGAACAATATTTGTTCACTATGATAACAATACTTGTTTAAATGAGTGTCTTATTTTATCAAATGACCATTTAATTTTATAAATGACACACTTATAATGGATAGTTTAGATATTTTATTTGAACAAAAAAATATTTATTTCACTTGTTCATGAATGTATTTATGTTTTTTTACTTGAACAACTATTGGTCCCATATTGTCACATATTTGGTAATATTTTGATTAATATATGAAATGAATATATACAAGATATAATATTAATTCATTTTAGTATTGATATGAATAATCGCAATTGAGTGCACAACTATTGAGCCCCACACGACTACTGGCCCCTCTCCCCTAATTGAGTGACTTTGTTAGTTGTCAAATATTCGTATATATTTTCCACAACACACCCAATATTCACAAATAATTGTTCACACTACTACTTATCTCCCAACTAACAAAACCATTTTTTTTTTTAATTTAGGAGCTTAAAATTTGCAGTCTCTGATATTTATATCTTTTAAGTAAAACCACTAATATAAGCTATAACCGAGAAAATAATGAAAAAGTTTAAATTCTAGAAATTGATTGGATTAAATTTAGTTCATAGGTAAAAATAGATCCAACACATTGAAAACCAAGTTTCCCATGCGATTTGTTTTCATATGCCGCAACAGTAGCCTCTATCGCACTAAAAGTGCCAAGTCAAAATCTTGAGCCTTTCTTATTAGGGTTTCTTATCTCTGCAACAAATTTTTCCCTCCCTTTAATTTTCTTCACTCCTCTACAATGCTTCTCTACGTCTTTATACGTCACTGCCCCTGTTCCCTTTTCATTTTTGAATGACGAACTAACTGATTTCCAATCGATATTTGCAGCTTCCTCCAATGTCTTATTATTGTCATTTGACAGATGTTCATGGCCAAAAATAGTAGAATGTGAGATGACATTCGAAGGATGAAGAGTTGGTGAGGAATGGGAGAAACATTCTTCGTGTATTGGAATTGTAGAGAATTGTTGCTCCTCTGCTGAAATGGTAGTGGTTGTATTTATAGATTATGGCAAAAATGGCAGTTTTGGAACAAAGTATCGATGTCCATCAAAGCATAACAGACTAGGGATTATTCAATATGCTCTAATAGACATGTATGCAAAATGTGGAAACATAGGCAAGGCATGTCAACTATTTGACAAGATACCACAAAGAAATCTGGTCTCGTGGAATGCTATGCTTGCAAGACATGGACAAAATGCATTTCCTCAAAGGGATTTCCAAACTTTCAATCAATTGTAATTGGCAGGTGTAAATCAGAACTCTGCAATCTTTGCCAAGATCCTCCTTGCCTGTGCCAAAATGGAAGCTTTGGAACGGGGTATGGACATCCATCATAGGATAAAAGAAAGCAATTTTTTTTCAGATGTAACTGCAACCGCCTTGGTAGACATGTATGCAAAATGTGGAAGCATAGATGAGGCATGCAATCTGTTTGACCAAATGCCTCAAAAAAATATCATCTCATGGAATGCCATGATTGTAGGGTATACACAAGAGGGATTTGTTGAAAAGGCTTTGGAAACTTTCAAGCAAATGCAATTGGCAGGTGTACAGCCAGACTCCGCAACCTTTGGCAACATCCTCCTTGCCTGTGCCAAAATGGGATCTTTGGAACTGGGTATGGACATCCATCAAAGCATAAAGAATAGATAAATTTTGTAAGCTAAACCTGCGATGGATATGTGGATCTTGCTGCCTGTAGATCACATATGAATACAGGCTTAGGAGTATTTACAACAATGTTTTTTTTAATTTGGATCTTAAAAAATGTGACTTGTGTTCTTTCAAGCATATATGCAGTAGTGCGTAGGTAGTGTGAGTATATGGTAAGGAGATTAATGAAAGATAAGGAATTAAAAAGCTCTCCGGATGTATTGAAGGCCATGTTCTTTTTTGTCTTTTAGGTTTTGTCTTTTTGAGACCTTTGGCTACTTCTCATTACCTAGGTACTTTATCATGGCTTTACCCACCCTTCCACTTCCTACTCTGTCTTTGTCTTTGCCTTTGGCCTTAGGATTTTAGGTCTCCATATAATAATGTACTTCTTAAGCTATAAGACTAATCAATAAACCTCAATTACTCTCCACTTATAATTTTCCAAGTTTCCTCTTCTTTAGCATTGCGTATTCAACATCTTTAATTCCTAATATGAGGATTTACTTTCCCTTTAAGTCTCAAAATCTTGGGCTTTTAGTATTTTCCCTACTCATTTCCCTCAACCTGCTTCCCATCTCCCTTCCTCCTTGTCAAACTCATACTTGTAGAATTACTCATACCATCATATCCAAAAGGTAAAATGTATGTTGGAAAACCAATCTCTAAACCTTGAAAGGCTTCCACCCTATTTCCCTCGCTCTTTTTCCTTCTAGCATTTGGCACACCACATTAATGATCCTTAACCCATTTCTCTTGAGTCATAGAGTTTTGGACTTCAATATTTTACTTGACCAAAAAGTGCATCTAACACTCTATATCCCTAATCCTTGATCCCTTTACTTTATCCTTATGTCCATATTATTTAGTGGTATCATATTTTCCCTCACCTTGATCCCACTTATTCTTCCATTAGTATTGAGTACCCCTTTCCTTTATTCTCACTCTTCTTTGCATATTTTCCTTTCAAACTCCAAAGATTCTTTATACAACCTTCCCTAAAAATAAGTTAGCTTGTGTAAAACCTAAACCCTAGTTCCCAATTGCTCAAAGCAACCTAGACTTCTATAGATTCTACCAACCAATTAAAAAACCCACCATAAGATAATCCTTTGATGGCCAAGCCAATTCCTATGTGGATATGAATATTTTCTTATGTGTCCACTAGTCACTTTCTTGGACTAATCACAACATGACACAAGTTTTACATGCACTTAACCACCCAAAGCAAGTGGAAGGTGCATTTTTTTGTGATTAAATTTTACAACATCCCTATCAAAGAAATGATTTACTTGGGAATTCCTTTCTAAAAATTAAACTTGAGTTACCAATCAAAAGGCCTCTGTATCTAAGTAACCTATATGCCTAGCCAGGAAACCTCTACCCATATCCAAGCAACCTCTATTCCTTTTCACACCCCCACATTATAAATAGTTTTAGGGTTAGCCTTAGATAGATAGGGAATGCACCCTCAATTCTTAGAGATTATCTTGCAAGGACCACCCTCACTAATGATCTATATGGCTACCAATAAGATTTCCCATTTCCTTAGTCCTAGCAATGCTCTATCCCTTGAAAAAGGATTTTCGACTAAGGAATGATGTCCCTATAAATGAATTTCTAAAATTTCAAAGGGTAGTTGGATCTATTCCTATTAAATTGGAAAATAAAAAGAGAAACCTAATGGAGACTGGTGATGAAAACCCATAAGTGTACTAGAAGGTAAGTCCTCTAAAATTAACCTAGTAGAATAAAAAATAAGATAGAGATAATTGTAATTATTAAAAGGAAAGTTGTGGTAATATTACATGTCTTGTAGTACCTCTTGATGAATTAAGGCATTAAAAATAAAGGAATTAAGGATGGACAAATTAAATCAATTAAATATTTATGAAATTTTTTGATAATAAGAGAGTAAAATAATTTATTAGTGAGATCAAGATACATTTTGAAGAGAATTTAATTATTATGATAGAAAAGAAGAAGGAAGAAGAAAGAAGATTGACACAATCCTAGGACTGAGATGAAAGATAATGGAAAAGAGAAGCATCAAGAGATCATATCAAGAGGGATGCACTTGAAATAGAGTGGTTTATAACCTAAGTTAGATCTATATAGAAAAATCTAACTAAAATGATAAGGAAATTGAAAGAATATAAGACAACAATGAGCTTAGAGAAGTTTAACCTTATTTGTAGAGATACTATAGATGTGGTTGCTATGGCGAAGAAGAGAAAATAAATAATTGATGAAATAAAGAAGCTATTAATTAGTGAAGAAGAGGAGAGAATATTTAGCAATAGAGTAAAATAAGTCACCAAAAAAATAGAGTTTTACAAGGAAAATTTGGAGATGATACTGAGAGAAATTCCTAGGTTGAGGAAGAAAACAACTCAAAAAATTAAAGATAAATTAATTACTAAATAATGTGTTATCAACCAACACATTCCCCAAGCTAAAAAGACACTATGAGGAGATGGATTTGATTGAATTAGAGTCACCTCCCATGTTGTCAAAATCAAGAAGAATTTCTAAACATTCCATTAAGTAGTGTATCCTTATCTGGGTTAGAAAAAAAAAATCAAGAAGCAATTGTGTGTGAGATTTGTGACATATATCAGAAAGTGAGTTCTTGGGTGTTCAATTTTCAAGAGAGAATGGTAGAGAAAGAACTTTGGTCAAGTAGAAAATGAGTGAAACTAGGCAAAGAAGCTATGATATAAAGAGAGAAAGATATCCAAGATTAGATAATAGATTAGGAGAAAGGATAGTCCAAATATGGATGCACATAAAATTAAGCTCCCTATTTTTAATAAATACACCAAGGATGTTAGTGAACATCTCTTTAACTTGTAATTTCATTGGAGTTGGGTTGGCATTGATGATGACTAAACCCAATTATACAATTTTATGGAGAACCTCAATGATGAGGCACTAAGATGGTGCATTAAAGAATTGCCTAAGTATGATAAAACATGGACAAAATTGAGTGAATTATTTATGAAAACTTTTCACTCACCTAATGTATGAACAAAAAATATAAATAAAATATGGAAGATGATAAAAAATAAGTCCAATCAATAAATTATTAGGAATGATGATTTAAAAGTTTGGTTAGAAAGCTAGAAGAAAACTTGACATAAAATAAATGAATTGAGTGTTTTATTTTAGGTTTAACCTCTCACATTATAGAAGTAGATAAGAATATTTCCTCTTCATATAAGGATGTAATAGAATCGATCACTAGAATATACTCCTAATCAAATATATGGGATAATGATTTAATGGGAAAGGATGAAATTGATAATTTCAAATTAGAGAGCTAGAAAATGTAATGTTGTCCAGTAATAAATTATAATGAAAGGTGAGAAAGTTGAGACTTCTCCCCCACCTAGAAGAAGTAAATTTTGGTTTAAAAATTACAATAGGGAAGAACATTTAAGGAATGAATGTTTTATAATCAAAGGCATGAAGAGGGCTTCCATATTGAGAGGGGAACTTGATAAATTCCATGGAAAGATAGTACATATATACTATAAAGTATAAAGTGGGACAAACATGACAAAAACTAGTGTCAAATATTAATTCATGAAGAAGATGAATATGAACCAATTGTTCATGGATTAAATAGGGAAACATTTTTTTGGATTTGGGTATGGAGAGAGCATAGGGTTTAGCTATAATAGCATTCTATGTTTATTTGGCACATGGCTAGTGGGAAATTCAATTGCGAAAAAGTATAAGACCACCTAACAATATACACTATATGGTACCACAAATTCAATATATAGGTTTCTCCATGATATATCATAATAGCTATTGAGAAGGAGGTGGTAGTGGATGCTACAACAATAATAAAATAGGTACTAGAGAAAGAGGAAGGGCCAAAAGGCCAATTTTTTTTTTTTATCGGTAAAGGCAGGTATAACCTACATGATTTTATGAAAACATCAAAAGAAAAATACATCTATCAAGTACAGCTAAAGACACTTTAAGCAATAGCCCATAAAACTAAAACTTAGTGCCAACCTACAGACTTACCCACCCCAAAACCTTAACATCTGTAGAAGATTAACAAACCAAAACATACATTTGAAACAAAACAATGCAAATACTAGCAACCTATTTGCTAGTTTTCCTTTTGTCATGTGAGCGTAGAATCATATTAAAATCTGTCACCCTATTCTTCTTCCTTTTCCTCTAAACCATGTGCCAACACTCTTCCTAATCTTCATCCCAATAAGGTTCACCCATGTCTTCATCTAAAAAACTATTCCCCTCTGAAGAAACTACGCTCAAACAATTTGCCTTGCCACCCAACCCCTCCTTTGGAATGCTACCCTCAACTTCCCAGAAATGGTACCTCCCCCCAACCCTTATTGCTTCTTAGGAGGAACATTAGAGGCTATAGAAATTGGTTCCTTCTCCAATATCGGATCCTTCTCCTTTGCAGCACCAACCAACTCTTCTTTCTCCACTTAATAGTGATGTGGTGAAACCTCTTTCCACCAGGTTGCTTGAGAGACCTTCTTATGCTAGGAGAAATGCTCATCTATGTGGCCCATTTTGAAACAACGTCAACATTGGAAAGGTACACCTTCATAATAAATCAACTGCTTCCACTCACAGCCAATTTTTTTTAATAAAGCGTCTGTAGGGAGATCTTTTGTAATCACCATCTCAACTAGGATGTGTGCATAAGTTGTGCGCAAAAAGTTAAGAGAACCCTCATCAACACCCAAAAACTTCCCAGTGAATTTCCAATAACTTCAAAACATGATTCAAACCATAAATGTAAAGGAAGATTCGGGAGTCTTACCCACATAGGAAATAGTCCAAAAGATTCAAAATTTGGATCAAAATCTGGATGCCAAGGTTTAAGCATGAGCATAGCTCCATTAATAGTCACACAACACAACGTTCTTGTCCTACTCATTGTCAAAGACAACCACAAAAAAACCTTTTGCATTGGGGTAAATCTGTACATCCCCCTCCAAAACTGGGTGCCAAGTTTCAGAAATCCACTTGTGCAAGTTTGCAAGGCCCAGACAAAAACCCCTAAATATGCCAACCAACCCAAACTCTGTACAATACTTTGCATTCTCCATGGCTTTGTTGGTAATGGCTTCCTCAAGGGATATCATCACGGTTTCCCCAACATAGTGTAAAGGCATATGCTCCTTCACCAAGATTGGCATTTTTTATCCTTCACCCAGAAACTCCCTCACGCCCCTCTGCTCTAGCCACACCTCCTGCCCTTTTGTTGCCTTTCCACCACCATGTGTCTTCATTGCATTCCCTACAAAATTCCCAGGAAATGGTCGCTTCTTCTTCCTCGAACATCCTACTATCGCTGCTGCAACAAAAATCCTGCCTTACAAATAGAAAGACTTATCATCCCTCACAACCTCCGAGAACAGACGCTGCCAAGAACTACAAAATGAGAAAAAACGGGAGCTCTCTATTCTGCCCTACCACGAGAAGCCCTAGATGTCGTCGTTGTTGGACTAGAGAAAAAAGAGGAAGCCATTGTAGATAAAAGGCCAAAATGTTATAACTATGGTAAACTAAGATATTATGCTAATGAGTGTAGAAGAAAAAAAAGGAGGAGAATCCACATGTGATTTTTGTGGTGATAAATTACATGGTATTTATATTTGTCCCAATTATAATAGTTCTATAAGAATGTGTTGGCACCATGTCTAGAAAATGAATAATTGTCTAGCTCAAATGTAACCTATGATGCTAAAATAGTAATGCATAACTAAAGTAGAGGAGCAAATGTTAGACAATGTAAGATATCAAATATAAAAAAATGTTGAATAGGAGAATCCTCATTGACAAAAGAGAAATTGGAAAACTATTACAAAGGAAAAAAAAAAAGGAAAAACTCAAGGAAAAGGCTGTGTAGAAACTTAAGAAAAAGAGAAAAATAACTTCAATAATTACTAGTGTTAGATTAATAGAAGGATACCTTAGGATAATTTATGAAAATGAAGATGAAAAAAAATAGGTAAAGGGCAACATGATTTGGCGATAAGGTAGTCCAAAGAGCTAATTAAGAAAAATAAAAAGGAGAGGATAATAGTGAGGCAAGTTTCATAGTAAAATAGGTCTATATATACTAAAAAGAACTGGAATTTTTTGTAGATTAAGAAAAGGTTGGGGTTCAAGGGTTGGATAGGATGAAACTGGATGAGGTTATTGTAAAGAAACTCATGAAAGATAGAATTGAAATTTTTCTAGCTTCATCCAATTAGAATTAGTTTGTGAATGAGGGGAGATTGTAAGTTCAGATGACGAAGAGGAGGAGAAAGGCATATTCAATTAGTTTACGTAATTAATAGGGTTGGACTAAGGAGAAAATCATAAGTTATTGGTATTGGGTTTGTGCAAGATCATGGGGGTCCAAAAAGTGGCGATGTGAAAAAAAGGTGCTTTTAACTTTGCTCAAAAATTCGAAAATCCGCTTTGACTTTATCTAGGCTCGGGTAGAAAGTACATGGTGTCAAAGAAAAAACCAAACTGAAATGGATATCTGTTATGTTTAGGTCGGATTTTTTATTTTGGTGAAGTTTGGGGTTGGCCACTTAGTTAATTTAATATATTATAATAATTTTTAAATATATTTATAATAATTTTTAATATAACATGGATATTTTTGGGATAGCTTTTTGGAGGGAGCTATGGATGTGGTGATTATTGTTGATTTGGGTGTAGGGATACCTTGGCCTAGAGACTTACAACGAACTCTTCTTCCTAGCATAAGGGTAAAATGATACCCTTTCATCTTAGACATTAAAGGGGAGGCTCTGTGGAGGCATCATGAGCGAGAGCTGTGTGGGTTGATTTTCTTAAAGCACCATATGTTTCTGGAGTCGTCAGGAGGGGTGGATTGGCATCGTCTCTTTAGGGACTTCTTGATTGTTGATGGCGTGATAATGATGGAGTGACTGGTTTCTCTTGGTCTATGATTTTTGTATTTTGATGCTTAATCCTTTTATTTGTAAAAGTCTCTCAGATGCTCAAGTTGTTAAAAATGTATGGGGGGTCTGGTAATGTAGTTTGGTCTAGGTCCTTCTGGTAAGGTGGTGTCATTTGATTTTGGTAGTTTGTAGGGTGGTTCTGGGGAAGGTTCTAGAGTTTTTAGACAACAAAATGAAAGTACAATGTAATATTTGAAATCAATAAAATCATATTTACGAATAAAAAATAAATATAACATGAATATTTAATTTAATACATTATTATAATATTTTTTAATTTAATATTATATAATAACATATTCAATATATTATAATATTATATTATACTATAATACGTATATAGTATTAAATATTATATAATATTATATTTATTATATTATATGATTATATAATATATTATAAATATTAAATATATTATATTATATTATATTATAATACTTTTATAGTATTAAATATTGTTAGTGAGTTAAGTTTTTAACTTAGGATTAATTATGCATTGGTTATTCAAGTGGTTTTTTCTTGTAGGGTAGTTTTTTCACGTGTTGATATTTTCATGGTTTTAAAAGCCTATATCATATGTATTTTATCATCTCATTTTATTCACTCTTTATTTGGTGAAATATCTATGCTTCTCTCTAGTTTGTGAAGGTTATTTCTACAGATGGTAATCTTGAACTCCACCAACATGATATCAGAGCCAAACATCTTGCAATCCTTCCTGAGAGTTTTCACCAGAGTACTTGAGATCGATTTGTTTTTCGGCATTTGAAAATTTCCTTAGTTTAAGTTTTCCTGACGAATATCATTTGAGCGATTTGAAGAGTTCCTGAGGATCAATTTGTCTCATTGGTTGTCTGTTGAAAGGGGTGATTCTTCTATTGGAGGCAGTTTGGAGGCGGCTGAAGTTTGTGTGGCCCAATTTAATATTTTACATAAGGTGTTTTGCTCCCTGGCGCGATTTCCTTCATTTATGCGGGTTTCATTCCTTTCATACAGGTGAAATTCATCCTCAGAGGGGCCTATACTCTTCTATGTGGAGACAACGTTTGTTTTGAGAGCCCAATTTTTTGCTGAGAGGGTCGTTTTTTATTGCCAGAAAGGCATTGTGTTGAGAAGGCTCAAACTATTTCCTTTGGAGGCCGAAAATACATTCTCGAAAGGCACAATTTGAAGGTAGAGGCCCGATAGAACAATACATTTGAATTTTTTTTAAGGCATGGAGTTTTGAAAGAAGAGCAGAGTGGTTAAGAGAGTGACCTTCCAACAGTTGAAGATTGTTAAGAAGCAGGCTGCGCCCGACCGTTTGGAGGCTATCGCTCACAGGCGTTGTGCTTGAGATTTATCTGCACTCCATTCAAAGATATGAGAGCCTCATTCCATGTCACTCTTGGCGTCTACCACAGATTTGTGAGGAGAAGCAGTTTCATTTTTTTTATAGTAGTGCATTTTTTCATCTCGAGAGATTTTTTTTGCAGAGAGGAGGTCGTTGTTCAAAGGAACAAATTGAAGCTTGGTGATTGAACCTCGAGACCTCTTGGTGAGGGAGGTTGCACTTTCAAAATCAAAGGATGTGTTTCTTTTTCTACATGTGTTCTCATTCATTTTGTAGGCAGCGTGAGTTTCTGGAGAAGGCGTTGTTGTTTGGGCAAACATTTAAAATAAAAACCTTATATTTGCTAAAGTTTGGCAAAGATATTAAATCTAGGGTTTTTGTGCCCTAGCAGGACGTGGGCACTTGTGCATTATGTTTGGAGTTCCATTTGGATCATATATCCATCTACCCCATAGAAGTAATCTTGATGCTTTATATATCCAACACTTCTAAAGTGTCTATGAAGTACTCATAGAGACTTGGTGTATGTGCAAGGTTTGTGGGCATTGTTGTTTTCATGCTTGTTGACTTGGCAATTTGGAGTCCACTTGGTCCGAGAGGTTCAAATTTTAGCCCTTGTGCATTCTATGGTCATATGGTGTGATTGAGAGTTCCAGAAGATTCTGAAAGTGTCTCTATAGGCCTTTTTTTTCATTTTTGCATATATTTTGCAAACAAAGGACGATTTTTGCAAACCACATATCAATGGAAAGGTATTTTTGTCACTTTTGCAGTGGTTGAGGAATTTCTCTTATATTTTACTGTTTGGTGGTGCTTTTAATCCATTGAAGTTCAATATTTGTGTTGTTGTGCTCTTTGGAGTTGTTTGATTCTCAGCCCTTTTTTGCTTCCTAAATTATTTTGGGAAGGCTTCATTTGTAGTATTTGAGAGTTTCTAATTGTTGTTGAAGGTTAATGTCTTTATATTTTTGGAGTTTTGTCATAGTTGCCTATGGGGTTTTCATTTCATCCTGTTGTGATTATGTTGAAAAGGGGAAACTATAAATAATGGGGAGATGGTATCATAAAACATCTTAGATGGCTTCATTTGTTGCCACATTTATATAATCTTGCTCCTCTTCTTGGTACTGATAGTAAAAAATTTGTATGGAATTGCAAAGGGGATCATGTCCTAAGATTTATTACAACACATACTGATGATGCCACTTTGGATGCTATTGATCATTTTGAGTGTCCACATATTCTTTGGACTAAAATTTGGGAGATACATGGAGATCCTGATACTTTTCTATTCCCATATGATCCTATTTCAGATTGTCTTGTGTCTCTTCATTTTTTAGCTAGGATACCCTATGATCATGCTACTATGCAAGAGTTTAAAGTTTTAGAATACTTTGAATCTTCAGATGAGGATTATGAGGGTTCTTCATATGCTCCTTCTTCTCCATCAGGGACAGTTGATGTACCTTCACCTTCAGTGATTCATTGTGTAGAGTCATTGATTGAGGCTCCTATCATTCCTGTTCAACAGGACCATTCATCTTATGTTGATGATTCATTGAGCATGTCCAGTGATTCATCACAACCAGTATCTCATTGTCTTCCTGATTGGGATTCTTATTTGTTAGACATTGGTTCATTGTTCGTGGAATCTCACATTTGTGACTTGGAAGACACATTTGAGGGTATATCCCTCCTATTTGATGATAGTTGTGTTACAACTATTGTCACTCCATCTTAGTCTCTAGATATTGTTCAACAATAGTTTCCATTGGTACCTTGTTTGTCACCTTCTGCTGTGATTGGGTATGTTCATGATTGGTTTGTGGCATCATCTTCCAAGGTCATGGCGACACATGAGCATATTTTAAAGATATTTTCATCCTATATTTGGATTTCACTTGTTGATTCCTATCCAGAATGGGAAGCATACGTGCATTTGTATTTGGTTTTGTTTCTTCTGAAAGGGAGACAAGTTGTTTGTCGACACTGGATCATGTTTTGTCTTCAGGCACTTACCATTTTTGCAGTTGATTAAACATTATGGGGGGGCTATTGTAGAGAAGGGGGATTCTCTACTCATGAGTTCTCTTCACTCAGAAACCCTCATGGGGCGAACTGTCCTAAACTACCTCAAAGGATAGTGGAGAGAGTTCTAGAACCAGAAAGAGAAGGTCACATAGATTCTTAGGACAAACTATCAAGCTCTCAACCTAAAGACGTCAACGCAGAATGCGGATGACAGTGCAGCGCACTGGCGTCCCTGAGGCGCGCTGGTGTCTCATATGGATTAGAGAGCGAGTTTATCTTAGAAAATAGTAAAGTGACTACTTCTACTCTGATTGCTAAGAACTTCTGGGAAGTGATAAAGTAATAGAATGTGATAGAAGTATAATGAAGTGAAATAGAAATGATAAAGACAAGGAGAAGAAGGGAAAGGAAATGCTTACAACCGTGTGATTGATGAAGCCTCCTGCTCGTGAACGTCTTCAATACCTGCACACATGAAAGAGAGAAAGTGTTGGGGCTGTATAGGGGTTTGCCTCAGTCAAACCCCCATTTTGGTGTTCCCACCTCCACAAACAACTAGATAGATAGGAGAAATGTAGAAAATGAAGTAAAGTACACAAAAGCACTACAAAATAGTGTATGCTACTCAACCAAATAATAGAGGAGAGGAGTGAAAGCTTACCACCTCCGCCCAAAGTGCTCAAGGCTAGTGGGGGAGAAAATGAGAGGAACTCAAGCCTCTGTTGTCATGGTGTTTCATTCCACACTTTCTCTACTGAAGTGATGGAGTGTTTCTATGAAGTGTAAAGTGTTTGAAGAGCTGGTGAAGAAGCTGCTTGGAGCTTATGGAGAGCTAGAGAGTGAAGGGCTAGAAAGGATGGAGAGGTCCAAAGATCCAAGAGATCAAAGAGAGGATGTGAAGAGATCCAGCCGTGACATGGAATGAGAATGAGCGAATATGAAAGAAAGAGGGAAGAAAATGGCCATATTCGGGTCGGTCGATCAAAGAAGGCATTACAAATTGACCACCAAAGGGAAGTGTAACACTTATGTAGGCTCCAGACTCAAGAATTTGTCAGGGACATAAGTGCGCTGCGTGGACATTTGCGCGCCGCACAGGTGTCCTAGATAGAAATGCCTCTACTGAAGCTCAAAACAGGTTCCAAGTGGAATGAAGGCAGTGGGCTTAGGTGGAATTAAG